>JAQGBY010002918.1:0-21015 GCA_034698785.1 Mycogona germanica | reverse complement strand
AAACTGTGATATTGTCAACACGGGGTTGCCGTGGACATGCAGCGCTCCACCAATAGGACCAAACAAATTAGTTTGCGCCGATAGATGAAAATTTATCATGCTGGGGTAAATGACGTGCATTGAATCTTCCGGTGGGAGAAAAAAATCTAATCACCTTGGCGAATTCTTGGAAGGAAAATTTAAAGGCGTTGGTGTAATTGGCCATGTTCCCGTCTGACACATTATCGACACCGTTAAACAATATCTATAAGAAGGGAATATGAGCAATGTCGACGTAAAAAGGTTGATTGACATGTTCAAGGCTAATGCTAGTTTTATAAATAGAATTCAAAACCGTGGTGGCTTTTGAATAGAGATGATATTTTACCGCCTTATTTAAACTGTTTGCTTGTACAAAAGTTTTGAAACAAGTTGTCCAACCAGCTGTGTTGTTAAACTGTCAATTAAAATGAGTCAAGATCATCAGCCGTCATATTTATTAAATTCACTAATTTTGTCGTTATGAATGCAGGCGGTAAATCACAAAGGTTTTCAGAATCGTAGAGCAAAATAATTCATTGATTAATTCGCTTTTCCAGCAAGTTGAATTTCGTTACTACTTACCCAAGCCACGTTGACGTAATCGTCTTCGCCCAGCATGCGCAGAATTACCCTGACAGCTAGCTTCATAGTTGAAATTGTGGATCCATGCACACTTCCGCTTCTGTATTAGTTGTAGCGAAAAAGTGCAAATGCGACTTGTTACTTTTTAAAAAACCGCATGTTAACTCATTTTTGCGAGGGGCTAATGACGGCCGGTATCAAAGTGCCTTACGTGTCCATTAGTATTAAGACATCCTTTGGAGACGTTGCACCCTGAACGTACCTGTAAACATACGGCAGAGGTCAGTAGCAATTCAAATGGACCCTTTTGACCCGGGACACCGTAACTATAACGTGATAAACTTAACGGAAAAGGAAGGCCGCGGGTCATGTCGATGTCATTGTACCTTTCATTATATTGTCGTTTTCTTTCTTTCTGATACGTTCCATTCTCAAAATAAAAATAGGCGTCATTTTGTTTGGATCCTCCCACGTAATTTCCAATTAAAAGAATTGATTTGCTATTTCTGTTCTCAATGACTCAGTCGTTATTCCAAAAAAAAACGCGTCGCCAAAAATTCCGTAAACAATTTCAGAAAAAAAAATATAACTTTCCCTTATTTTTTCTTTAGTTTCACTTTGTAAATAAAAAACAATCGGGTTTTACGAAGGTTCAGTTCTAATAAAAACCGATAATTTATTGCAGTTTGAATAGAATTGATCCTATGTGTAGTTTTTGAGAACGATTAACTCACCATGGCCGAGAACGAACGTCGTAAAGGTCTGGTTGTGAAGCCACATTCCTCCAGCGATTAGCTATACAATTTCAATAAAGGTGGTTTCAAAGGTGGTACAATTTCAAAGTAAAATGTTAGTTAAATCCTGCTCTAGTTAATTCTATTTTAAGTGTTTCATTAATCGTACGTGCCTGGATACACGCGAATGAAGCCAGCGTTGCTCCCGAAGAATTGCCAGGCTAAATAGGGATTATCTTCGTAGTTCTTTTTGAACACGGGATCAAGATGATCGGACCATCTTATGCCATTCAGCACTTCCGGATCTGATTCATGAACGAATAGAGCGATACTTCTTTTAAATCTGTTCCGTTGAACACGCGCAGTGTGTGTAAAAGTAAAATAATAAACTTACATCCTTCAAAAATGTCTACCGGCATTTGAATGCCCGATCTGTTCATGTACGTTTCCTTTTTCAGGCGCCCATTTAATTCCATAGGAATTTCACTTTTCATATTTAAGTAGTCGACATCATTTATCTAGGAGAGTATTAAAAAAGTCTATGTAAATTATTGACAATGTTGATTTGATGCCAGTGCCTTTTTTGTGGTAGACGAATTGTTGAAATCATAAGTGAGTTAAAATCGCAAATAAATTTCGTAAAATACTTACTCGCAGCTGTTGCTCATATTTATATTTCTTAACTATTTCCTCTGATTCCATCTTGAGATTCTGTAAAAAGATTTTATTAATTAATTATGATAGTAATGTAAAATTAATCTGTTATCAATATTCTCGAAACAAAAATCATAAGGTGTTAATTTTGTAGACGCGCTACAAACGTCCTCAGAAAGCACTCACTTCGAGAGCTTTAACCTTCTTGGAAAATATTGAAGACATTTTTGCGGCCATTTCTTGTACGATTGCCGTTCTGTTCATCTGCTGATATTCCTGTATGCCTCCGTGGTGTTGGTAGCTCTGATAAAAGAAATCATTATGTTCTCTCTGCGTGCCGCAGCCGTTAAATATTTGATGAGATTAGTTTCTGTGAAGAAATGTAATACGCTACCGTTTTCAGGTTGTCGTATCCTGAATTCAGTTCCACCATTTCCAGTAATCGATCCTGGATATCGGCAGCCATGTCTTCAATCCTATTGCAATTACAGTTAAGTTTGTAACTTTATGCTTTTTAATTACTTATGTGGTAGCAATGTCTGCTTATTGTCCTGATATTCTTTTGTGATAATTGAATAACAGGGTGTAGCACTGTTCTGTATACATTTGAGTTTTTAAAAACGATGCCATCGTTATTTTTGTGAGATTATTGGAATAGGGGTTTTGCCAATCCTACGGAATAGTTGAATTTTGTCTATATTCAATATTTCTATTGTTTATTTTTTTAGATTTTAAAGTGTATAGTCTTTTTTAACTTTCCCATAAAGTTATATTTCTACACGATAACGCCTTCTTCACTGGTAAATTATATACATTTTTAGATAATTTCTAATCAAAATTTCAAACATATGACTCAGCTAATTGGTTTCGGCGACATCGCTCAAGAAATGCCGCATGTCGACCGACCGCGAACAGATGAGCATAAATTATCTAAAAATAGGCCACCGTTGTTTATGCAAGGTTTGAGCCGTGGAAGATGCCAGAAGGTGTGAATGGCAGCTTGGATAGCAATTTTTGATGGCTCGGCTTAACAAACAAGCTTTTTGTTTTTTCGCGAGGTGGGAGCGATGAAAAATATTTTCCCTTGTTCCCAACTTCTCTATTCCTAAACATCATCATAGACCTATCAGAGACCTATTTTTAAACTTATTATTCGATTCTCACTGTTACTTTATGCAGCAATAAAACATTTTATGTTCTTCGTATGGTTGCAATAGTGAATGAACGACGAAAGAAAACTCACTTTCACGAAGCAGCTCGTTCGTTGGTTATTAGGAAAACATGACTAAGCCATGACTTGTTTGGCATAACAATTTAGGGGTACATAGGTACCCCTAAATTAAATAGGTACCCCCTAAATAGGTGAAGTACGAATATGTTAAAATAATTTTTAATTTAAAGAAACACGGTTAACATTCAAGAAATATTACTATTTTCAATTATCAAACAAGTGAAACAGTTTTTTACAATGTCATTCTGTCGGATTGAGTGATCGCATCTGAAATCCCTGCAATACTTTGACAACACTCTTGCCAATATTTTTCATCAATTTAATTTTTTTTTTAAATAAATAAGTATTGATTAGACAATTAACCGAAAGGTCAGTTAAGGAGTTCGTGCATTCGGGTCTCCAAAAAAGTTTTTTAAAGTGCAAAACGCTTTTTGCTGAATGTAGGTTTGAAATTCTGATCATGCATGCTCATTGGCTTGAAGAGGATGCGACCTAGACTAACACTTCGAGTTGAAGCTTAAGTAGAAAAGTGCAATAAGTATCATACTTATATACTTATACCGCTCTTGTATCATACTTACATTTCCGTTGTCGGTACCTGGGACGCAAAACAGTCGGCCAGGACCCAGAAAACCAGAAACTTGACATGGCGCATATTGAAACAGGCGAATGGCGAGTCTCACCAAAACAGACACGACTTTTTCATTTTCTGTGGGTTCAACTAGTCTCCACAATGCACTGGTGTGCTTGCGCAGAGATCGCACGGAGATGAGGGGGGAGGGGGGAGTGGTTTGCTTGTATGGTCAGACCAGACCCACGTTTAAGTAGGTGGCGCTGTCGTCGCAAATCCCGCAGTGTGCACCGGCAGTTATCTGGATTCTGGGATCTGGTGTATCGTAAAAGTGGCGACGCACTTTTTTGGGGCGATCCAAAAAAGACTTTTTATTTACAAATGTGCAATGGGGTATCCCAGCTGTCAATGTGTTTCCACCTGGAAAATTGCAGCTAGACTCTTTGACATTTCATTTGAAAACAAACTAATTTCATGGAAAGAGATAAATCGATAAATTAGATCTGGGCGATACACAAATAAGTTAGTTTTGAAGAAGAATACTTTAGGTGTTGAAAATAAGTATTAGTGAGGGAAGACAAGGCAGCTCGCGAAAACGTTATTGCAAGTCTGTATGATTGGTCAAAAAATTTTTTTTTTTCTTCAAATTTGTAGGGCTGTGTTGAGGGCAATTGGTACTTTCTCGCGTTTCACAAATCTCAGTTAATTAATTCTTTATTTATGGAGTCTCTTCGTCTTCAGTTTTCCTTTATGTACTTTTAGATGTCATTTGAAATAGATTTAAATGTTTTCTCTTTCAGTCTGCGAATAATAGATTGGTCATATTTCAAAACAACACAACTGATTCGTTATGTACGACCAGTTAGTCGTACAGTTTCACTCGAACCTCGAATTTGACATCGACCCGCAATCAATTCAGTGACCTAACACGCCGACAAAGGAAGCCGGTGCAGACAGACGTCATGTAAGCATTACCCGAAGCATTATGCTTCAGGTAGACCTATAATTTTCATCGCGCTAAACCTTTTTTTTATTGGACTAGTTTTTGAAAACGAGATAAATCACACATGGCGATGTCGTGAACTCACAGAGTGGAAAACCGTCTCTGTGGAAACATCGCGAGTCTGCGTATCGGATACTTGCACTATGGATTAACGTTAGGTTTTATATTGATTTTTGCGCCTGTGACGGTTCTTAGTTCTCGATATAATTTTTGAAAGTCTATGGATGTTGGTGATATTTTCCTTCTTTATCATTTTATATTCTTTTATACTTTCAATTTGATCTCATCTGGAAGTCGATATGGATTTTCGCAATTTTTTCCTTTTGCTTGAGCCTTCCAAAATTGTTCCACAACGTGAGGACTCAGAAAATCTTTCGTGTCCGGCGAATTCTGGACACTGAAATAAAAAATAAATATGGTTTTCCCGTGTATTAGGTAGCTCCCTACCTATCACGCGTGGAGGGGATACACTTTTACGTGGGTGTCTCTGCTTCGGTGTTCCACAGCTGCAGATAAGGGAACCGTGTGTAGACAGGCCTGGCAAATATTGTGTATGTTAGCTGATATTAGCCCGCTCGTACATGTATTAAGAGGAGCAAACGGCGATGCAAAATGGGGTATTTTTTAAGTTAAGCTAGTACGAGATATGCATACGCCATCAGCCTTACGAGCTCTATGTGTAACGTAAATAGACGGCTAGCGAGAGGCCTAGTCTTTTACTAAACGCTTTGTAAGGTAGTTATTATAATGGTGCGCATGCCCACCGCAATCGCCAATCTTAGCGCATAAATATCCTGTTCCTGTAGCTGTGACACTAACCAGATAGGCCCACTGCGGAGATGTTCGGTTATAAATATATAAACAATTTTGGAACAACAGTACGGGTGAGATGGTGGAGCGTAGGGATGCTGTGAGGCTGCAGCGAGGTCGAATATTGCTGGTGAATAATGGCGCATCTGAGAATAATCTGGTCCGAGATAAATGCAAGAATAAAATCAGGAAAAATATTTGAACTTGCATATAAAATATTGCTGCGAAGAGTGATCGTACAGAGGGTTGCTTACTTATTTACACGCAATGACGTCAAAAAAAATTGAATAAAAATAGCTAGGACGTCTTATGATTAAATATAAGAAATAGAAATTGGGTTAGGGATAGCGTCGAACGAAAATACTATCTGAGTCGGCGTCAAACGCTTTTGTTAAATTATTCAATTAATTTATTGCGAACAATTAATTTATCCGACTATTATAGGGATCCATATAAGAACAGTCGGCGACGAGCTCTTTTTTAAAAATAATAGTAGATTCCTATTACGGAGTATTTAAGAATAATTATTATAAATTAATTATGAACTGATTAAGAATTATTTATTATTAATTAATTTTTCATAAATAATTATTGAAAAAGAGTGTTCGTCGCCGACGCTAGTCGTTGCTTCGTCCGGCGCTGTCCCGGGCACAATTTCTATTTCTGTTAATAAAAATGTTGATCTTAAAATTTATTTTTGTTGTCTTCTGTCGTATTTTTAAGAAAGATGGCAGGTAATCATATCCTTCATATCGTTATTTTTTAAGCCTCCCATATACCGATCTTCTTCGTATCATCGGAATTATATCTGTGGAAGGCGCCGATTATTATAATGTATGCTGGCTTCCTTTCACCCGATGGGTGAACTTAGTTGGGCTCGGCCGGTTGATCCCGCAATCCTTTGATCCGTAGGAAGACCTTTCTACCCACTAGACCGACAGTCCTGACACATTCGGACGCAATTTCCCTGTTGTTGCTTGTTGCATTATATAAAAAGCAATTTCAATGCAAGTTGCTAGTCGTAATGAATCTCGGCTGCGTGAATCGTTTGTTAGGTCATATATGGTGTACACGTAATTTATTGCTTGACACGTTAAAGGCAATGTTCCATGACCCATATTTTTTCGTTATTGTTTGTCGCCATTTGTAACTGCTCTGAAATGCAATTTGTTGCTTTAGTGAGGTACACCTGCCCTTCCGGGTTCGTTTCAGCGGTGCCATTGATGATGTCGCGCGACACGCATATGCCATTAGAGACAAGTCGATAATGATATCTGTTGTAAATGGATGTCAACTGTGATCCGATAGCTAAGTTCACATATTACATGTGACTTCGGAGTGCCTCTTAATATGCGATCTTCGTCATTCCACTTCTAATACCGTTCCACTCTTTCAATAATATTTGCCTTCGTTTCAGCACTGGCTTTGCCTAAATGAGACTAATCAATTTCAGTTCAAACTGTTTCTGTGAGAATGTTCGTTATCTGATTTTTTACACAAGTTTTTCGAGGAGCAGGAAATCGGTTATTTTAAAACCTAAATGAAAACTTGTGCATGTGTGTTCATATACACAGTATCGGAGCCCGCTTTCATATGCTCTCACACGTACAACCTCGTCATTGTTCCTCATTCATGGTTCATTGATGAAACCAATAATATAAACTGAGAAAGCACATCTGGAAATATCTGATGCATCTGCCTGATACTCTGATTCTTCACTGGGATAACCGTGAACAATCCGAAATCGGGAACATTGGGGAGATATCTAATGCTTACTTGATCATCAGATGACTTTTGGATCATCTCGAAGCGCGAAGAAGGTTTGCTACCACTATCAGCATCGAAGCTGTGCCTGTTTGCGCGCTATGAAAAATCCTGGGGCAGCAATGAAGCGAAACACAAACTTCTCTGCTCCGTAAATGCCTCATCCAACCATTGGTTAGCGCTGGTCAATTTAACCGCGCTAGTGCTGTGTAATACTGTACTTGGAATACTTTAAATGTATAGTTAAATTTGTGACCCATTGTGGGTACATTTTTCTGTATGATGGTGACCCGTGACGAGGTCATGACAAAATGAAATCGTGACATGTATGCATTGCATTGAATGAAGAGCGTTCGTTTGAAGGTTTTTATTTTTTTAAGTGAATGAATTAAGAATGAATTTAGGATGAATTTTAAAAACTCAGCACATCAATGCATGTCACTTTACGTTTAATCTCTCCACCGTCACTTCAATTCCTGCCCAAAGAACTCACCTTAGTATTTATCGAGTCCTAAATAGAAAACATTTTGCCGTAATTGGTATTCCAAATGTTTCCATCTCTCATAATTTTGCGTCTTGATAAATAACAAGCCCAATAAAAGTTAAGGATTGATCTTGAGTGGATGTGAGAGGACGGGGGAGAGGGGGATGGTTGTGCAGGGGTCTCACGAATCGACTTTTCGTTGGTGGACCGCGATGGTGGACGGCAAGTGGCCCGCCGGGCACGCCCCCTCCCCCCTCCCACATGTCATCGCCACGGCAACCCCGGTTGGCCGCCGCCCGCTGGGCGAAGCGGTGTCCCAACGCCCCGAGACGCGACGTTTTTCTTTCGCCCCCGCTGGACAAATCCATTTAATAACGAGTGACAGGGAACTGACCACGATTTGTTATTGGGCGTTGTTACTGAATGCTCCCGCGTTAACAACCATCTCTATGCGAGACAGACTCGGACACAACTAGAGAAGGTTACATGGTGCCGTATTAGCTTCCAAATTAAATAATCGACTAAGTGACCTCTGGATGTTGTTGACTCTGACTGCAGTGTCTGCAAGTCGATTGCGAATCATATATCATGAATCATCACAAGCATTGCTGGACTTTTAAAATTGAACTTCATATTATTATTATTATTATTTGGTACTCATAAAACTTTCGTATTGTTTACTTGCATTTAAAAAATATATATTACTTTCTAGATAGAAGCATGATGTGCATGCACAAATAAAACTTCCAATTTTCTAGAAATTCTCCAATAGGGTAATATTTCTTCGATCAAATATAGAGATCATCTTCACCCCAGATTAAGTTCGAAAATCTGAGATAAAGTTTGGTATATTTTTTTTCTAACTTTATCCCAGATTTTTCTAGCTTAAGAAAATTAAAAGAAAAAATACATAAACTACTGGATTGGACACTATAGCAAATGACCAAATAAATGCGAAATTCTCAAAGAGTAAAAAATAATCCCAGTTAGAAACAGAAGTTTGTCAACAATCAGAGAAAAAATCATAATTTGAGAAAAACTGTTCATCAGGTACCTACAAAAATCAATATTAAAAGTTCGATCAAGTCAAATAAAGTAAAATATTAAATTCAGAAATATTTTAATGAGTTTTCGTCGGACGGGAAAGATTACGTCTCCTACAAGGAAATCGTCTAAATTAAGAGGCTCGAGTGTATTTTGATTAATTAGGTGGCTAAATAAAGTTCTCCCGAGTAATGCACTGGACACGTGTATCTTTAGATCTAAAGACTCTGGGATGACCATCTTTCGTTGTGATCACACAGTGGGGACCATTAGCCGTGCTACCTGTCAGTCCATTGCATGTCCACCAACACCTCCTCCCGTTTCCGTTGAAAACGCCCGAGTCGTTTTCCCCCGTCACTCGACACACGTGTTTAACTGGATCAAGTCGACATTTCTCTCACACTCACCAGAGAAGTTATTGGTTCCCGAGTAAATCCATTGGGTCGGCCGATTAAAATAATAGTTTCGTGGTTTCGAGCCAACTCGAGCCAAACTTGATGCACCGTCTGAAATTCCAACCCGTACATTTAATTAATTAGAACAGTTATTAAAAGTTCAGGTAATTTCAATCGTTCGATCATTTTTTAACAAGATTCATTCGTTAAAAATTCGTGACCGAGAGCGTGGACCTTTTTTCGAGGTCAGGAAAGATCAGATTCGTTCTAATAGTCGGGGGTTAATCTACATGCCGCATCACATGTCGCCCTCCAAGATCGGTTCGTACGGGAACCCGCACCACGAACAAATGGTGGATGATACGCCGGGTTTCGACATGATACAGCGAGATCCTAACTCCATCAACACCTTTGTTCATGTAAGTATTTTTTCATCGAAGTTTCATTATTTAGAAAGAAAAAAATAACAGTTCTGAAACAGCATGAACGAACAACTTGTTACGAATACTCTGTAATTATGCAAGTGGCCGCAATTTAAAAAAAGTTGACGCAAGTTTGTTATGAAAAGAATCGTCAAATAATCCTTATTTCCGTTTGAACCTTAAATTTTAATTGACGAATTTTAGTTTTTATTTCATTAAGCGAAAATTGTTTGTTTACTTTTGGCAACATCTTGATATTTCTTTCCCGAAGTAAACTTGGTAATGTTTACAGAAGTGATTGACTTTTCACAATAAGTTGTCGATGTGATGCTGGATTACCATTGTTTCAATCGCATAAGAGTTTTTTTAAATTATTATTCCATTCAATTCTAGGTGGGCTGGGATGATTTGGTGGCGGAACCGGAAGGAATTCGAAGTGCCGACTGCATTTGGAGAAACTCGTACAAAATATTCCGATGCAGTCAAATGTGTTGTTACAATTTTCTGAGTGCCCTCTGCTGCCTTCCGATCTCTCTGTGCATCGGATTCCGATTTGCCTGCGTCTCGTTTATGGTAATCAATTTTACGTGATAATTATTACAGTTTCACTGCAAATCGAGGTGTCTACATTTTAAATACATTTTATAACGAACTTTAAGAAATGTCATTCCATTTTACAAATGTTTGATAAATTATTTGTCGGAATAATTAATCGGAAATGGAATAATTAAGTCTTTATTGAAACCTGAGTTAACTTTTACGTCTCCGAAGGTCTTAAATACCCAAAGGTCTTTCATCTACACGGGTCGCGTTGGCTAAATGAGTGAATTTGATTTTGAGAGAATTTATTTATCTTAGTACTTTCACAACTAAAAAGATAAAAATGTATCTTAAATTTAAGATTTTCTATTTGCAGTGTAGGGAGATGTTTGTGTTATTGACTTGAAAATTCGATTTTCTTGATTTGCAGCATGAATATTACGTATTGTGAATTCTCCATTGATTGATAGCGATCAATTTGTTCCTTCCAAAACAGCATATCTGGTGTCTGACACCGTTTGTTCGCGACCTGAAGATTAACTGTCATGTACTTCGCACCGTGGGCTCTCTCTGTTGCGACACGGCATGCGGACCCTGCTACGAGACCATGGGCTTGATCTTCAGTCGCTTCAAATTCGTCTTTCTCTCGCAGAAAATGCACGGCAAGGGCGAACGGTGCTGCCCTTCGGTGGAACACCTGTAGGTGGCGATCGACTCGCCTAACATGCTCAAATTGAACCCATTCCTAGACCTTTCTAATCGCTATCTTAATTCGTCATCAACTTGTTAAACAAGTCTAATTTACATCAAAATTTAGGTGTACTTTCGTTTTCGGTGCGCATTTGTTTTATAAGAATTTTGATTTTACATCATTCTAAGAAGTTTCAGGAGAAAGTTCTTGCAAATGGTAATTTTTAATTGTAAGAATACAGCTATTGAATGCGTATATACGATCAGCACAGTGAATAAAGCCCCCGACACACGGGTCACCTCTTGGGCATGTTAAAAGATCTCAATTGTCATTAAAATTTTGGGAAAGCGGGTTTTCGACCCGGGGGTTTGACAACTTGGGGGCTACCAACGATTTTAAATGTGCTCAAAAGGTTGCGTTGTACTTTTCAGAACATTCGGGCACGTGATCTGAATTTGAAGATATTTAATGGGATCTCGAAAGCCCGTTTCCCCAAAATTTCAATGAAAATTGAGTGCAGTCTGGTAAGCTACACTCTTGGGGGGGGGGGGTTTGAGGAGTTAAATCACTGGTAAACCGTCTTAACAATATTTTTTAAAAACTCTTGGGAGGAGCGTGTGCGCGGGACGTGCATTCCGGGGAAACAATCTCAGCTGGGGTAGCTTTCGCCCACAAGGTGCATTGAGGGTAAGCCCATAGTTATTGCACTGAAATGGGAAGCGTGGTTGCAAATTGTTCTCTTTTTGCCATTAAAAATGTTTTATACCGCGCATCGTTGATATGATAGGCACTTAAATTGCTGTTCATTACGACGCTGGTATCCTTGAGCAACCCTGAATCTTAACAACAAGTGATCATGAAAAACATTTGTCCTTGTCAGCCAAAGGCTGAATAGATTGCCTATCACTGAGGTTTTTGTGTTTGACTTGAGAATTAATCACGGTGTTATTTTTTGTGTGTTGGTTGCTTAGCACCCGCACATACGAACCATTTGCAAATTGCTTACAAGCCCATTATAGTAGGGAGCAAGGTTCTTATATGTAAGTTGATGTTCTCACCAAACTGCCAAATTCAAAAAATGAACTAGAAGAAAAAAAATTCTTTCGCACTTGAGCAAATCGATAGCTCAATCAGACAGATAATTTGGTATACGGAACTTTTTATTGATTGGGAGTTCGGCTTATTTGCTCACGTTCATACTTAAAATGAACAAAGTCGATTAAAAATGTAATTATTTTGAACCAAATTTCTTCTCCAGGTACGTTATCATACAAGACTGGAAAAATGAAATTTCGACTTTACCAGGGCTTGTCTAACTAGTTTACTATTACTCGTGTGATCATTTTAATCATTTCAACTTTAAAGTGGTCGTCTTCAAATAAAATACTCATTCGTGATCAATTGTAAACTAGCAATCTGTTCATGACAATAAAATGTGAAACTATTTCAAAAATCATGAGATGAACATGGTTGACAAGATATTCGACGAGGTCTAATCAATTTATGATATATAACTGGAAAACAAAATGCACACATCGATTTCGGAATCATGGCGAACATTGTAAAACTAACTAGAAATATAAGAATTTTAAATTACTTGCCAAAATTAAACTCGATTACATGTATTGTAAATACACCTTGAAGTCTCATGTTTTTTGGACAAAAGTTTATTTCTGTAATATTTTCCATCGATCTTAACTCCGGGTTCAACGAAATTAATTCCAGTTCGACGGAGTGCAGAAACACAGACATCATCTCCGATTTGCTAAATGTTGGGCATTTGCGAAGGAGTCTTTCAGCAACAACATCTCTCTTTAGTGTTCCTTTCTTTATTTAAAGACTATCGTTTTTACTTTAATGGCGCTGATACAGTGAACAACTTCTCATCTGTGAAGCAGATAAAATCAGCAAGATGATCAGGATATTTTCGTAGCAGCTGTTTGGATCGTTGAAGTCCGGCCTTCTTGTTGGCATCCGTCAGCAATGTGGCTCGCCACTTACAGGAAATAAAATTAAGCTGATATGCAGCGCCACTTATGCGCGGAAAATTTGGATATATACTAATTATAGTAGAACACTGCAAAATTTCATTTAGATCTAGGCATTTTTTCATGAAGTTGTGAGATTTTTTATAGGAGTGAACTTGTTCATAACTCAGTGTATGCCGTACATATGAAAATTATGGGTTGGGATACTTGTGCATGTGTAGTCATAGAAAACAAACCATACGAGTTTAACGCACTTTAATTTTACTGAACGGAAACAAAAGCAGACCTAGATTGTTAAAACTAGTGCATGAATGTGCACGTTCGTCCGTATTTACATTCAATTATTTTTTCAAAAATAAAGGTTGTGTTTATGCTTAATGATTGATGGTCCAAGTTGTTAGTTTCAAAGATAGTAAACAGGATGCATATTATTGCCTGTAAGGGGAAATCCAAACGTGTAAGTCAATTCTTACTTTTGAAATTAATCATGAACACCAAACTCAAACATGTTTTTGTATTTTAAAATGAGCTTCACTCGTGATTTGTTACAAGCATGGAAAAAATTGACATATATGATTTCCTAAGCTTCTTTTGAATTTTATTTGAAACCATTTTTCTCTGAAAAAATAATAGTTTGGAAAAAAATCACGCAGGCCAACAAAATCTAAAGGAACACTTATTAAATGAAGCCGCCACTTCCTCCTCCACCAAACGGGTCAAAGCGTGGTCTCCCAATTCCAAATGGGTCATTGGGTCGAGGTCTCCCAATTCCAAATGGGTCATTGGGTCGAGGTCTCCAGTTACCCGGAAACTGGATGTCAGCAAGCGGATCGATCGGGTTTATGCGGGGTCCTAAAAATCCGGGAGGAACACCCGGGATTGCTCCTAGAAATCAAATATCACGAAAGGAACATTAAAATTATTTGATCGTGGAGCGTATTCTAGCGTACAAATGTGTATCTTGATGGAAGACTAGTATTATCATGTGCTTGCGTAATTATTTAATCCAAGGTTTTCAATCGCAAGGTTTTCTCCTCGGTCTCTCCTTCTTAAGGAACTTCCAACAAGGCCGATTAAACCTACCTGGGGGGATGATTGGGTAGCGGTCATGGTCACCTCCAATAATAATTGGTCCCGGAGGATGAGGATAGAAGTCAGGAACAGGCATGGCTCCGGGCAAGGCATTTGGATAATAATACGAGATGTGCTGGCTATACAAGCGCTTCCTTGTCTTTTCTTCCATCGTCTTCTTGGCAAGGTATGCTCGACGGTATCTCTAAAATCATAGACATTTTATAAACTTCGTCTAGCTTGTCATATTAGCATGCTCAAATGTGAATCTCGTGTCACAGTTTACAAGAAACGGCCCTGTTTTCTAGCACAGGGGAATAGAAACGTATTTACTTCTTTCCAGGTGAAATTGTCGGGTTCGGTATTGGTCCTCAAATAGGTTTTGACTTCGTTAACTGAGGGGTGGGGAAACAAAATGCGATTAAAAAACAAGTACGCCCATAAGCGAATCACAATTGAGAAAGGTAATAATAATCCTTCAACTTAAATTTTACACTAGTTTATTTTGAAACACCTACTCTTGGAAAATTTCCGAAGATAAAGAGGCTTCCACAGGCATTGCTCACTGGCAAGAAGTCCTAGTTCCCGGCATACCAAGGAAGCCTTTAAGAGGCTCGGACAATCCAAAAACGTCAATACGTGAAGCTAGGGATTCATTTATAAATCGACGAAATTAAAAAAACTCAACTAAATCAGCGAATAAAGAGTAGCTTAAATTTAATTCACCTACCTTGACTTCGTTGGGCAAGCTCATCAGGTCATGGTTTACCACGAAACCAGCATCTAGAAAGCAAATATTGTAAATAAATTATTCCCGGTTTATTTCTAATTGCATGTACATCCTTTGTAACCAAAAATACAGTTAACACATTTATTACCAATCTGAATGACTCTTAGCATTGGATAAATAATAATATCCTTGAACTTGTTTGACAGATTAGCCAAATTTCCATACACTGCGACAGGCTCTAGAAATATCAAGTATAAAATATTTGCATGTATTATAGCATTTATAAATGAATGGCATGCCTATTACGGGTGGACTTGGGACTAAGTTGAAATTAAAAATAACCATGGGCCAAACTTGGAGTTGTGACATACCCACGCCATGAGACGGACTGGTGAGGATGTACTTGGAAATGTCAAGATTTATTGTGAAGGCCTTGTGTCTCTCACCGGAATTCAGAACCACACCTGAAAAATCAGGGCACAATTATCGTTTTATTATTGTTAGCAGGGAATGTCTACTTTCTAGGTCTTTTAGATGGAACTTGTTCAGTCTTACCGTGCACGGCAAGCACGTCGTTCATAACTAGACACGTTAGCTGGCATTTTTTGTCGTGACAACTTGAGTACGAATATCTCAGGTTGTAAACACCGTTTCGGGACATATCAGGGGTAATCAATTCACCATCGCCATCCTGTAGACATGATAAGAATATCTAAAACACGAGTTCGTGAGGCTTATTCCAAACCAAATTCTCACAAAGGGGTCGGGCTCTTACACCTCGAGTTGAGTACATTTTCGGTTTCTTTTTGGGCAAGTAGGTGGGGAAAATATTTTTGACTTTCAACCAACGCTACAAAGAGAGAACGGAATCTCCAACCTGACAGAGCCCAGTTTCCGTCATGAGAACGTGCAGGACCACGGCCAGGGCGTCCATCCTGGATGACACGATAGCACTCTTGTACGCTTCCTCCAACGAGGAAGGAATTCGGTTGGCCGTTGATTCTCGACAGAGTACCGGTTCATTTAAGTGCCTAAAATTCGAGAATCAAGATAAAATCACCAACCATAACCATGACTAGAAAACAAACTTTACCTAATAATTTACGAAGCCCAGCCGGTGGAGTGACCGAATTGATGGTACGACAGTTCCGAGTTTGATTCCCGACGCGGATTCTAGTTCATTCGATCCCGAAGTACTGGTGAACTCTTGTAATACTGTAAAGCATATTAGAAAAAAACTATGAGCTCTTGCCTAACCTATTTATCAATTTCTCCTCCATCGGCGACAGCGCTTCAGCCTGCATTTCCGATTCGTCAGGATTCGATTCGTCGTAATCAGCACTTGTTCCAGAAGGTAGGTCGCTGGGCGTCATTTCGACATTTTCGGTATTAGATGATGAACTTGCCACATTGGTGGCAAACACATTTCCAACGCCGCCGTCTGACGATTTGCTGGTGGCGCCCACATTCAATCCCTGTTCGATAAAAGACCGGTACAAATGACATTTTTGGAATAGTAAAAAAACATGATTCTAATACAGAAGGTGAATAGGCAAAATTGACATGACTTTGATTCACTGTAACGTTTTTATTTTACGGCGA
Organism: Mycogona germanica; assembly: GCA_034698785.1. Lineage (NCBI taxonomy): Eukaryota > Metazoa > Arthropoda > Diplopoda > Chordeumatida > Chordeumatidae > Mycogona > Mycogona germanica. Next base: position 4,678 of record JAQGBY010002918.1, on the reverse strand, counting down.
TGGATAGATACATTAGTTTAGTGGACTGATGTCGGGGGACTTCACGGGGATGTCCTTGTTGCACAAAACATTTATTCCAGTTCGATTTTTCAAATCCTGCAGATATTGGGTTGTTTTCTTTGCAGTATGGCTTGTTGCTTTGTCGTGATGCAGGGTGATTTTTGGAGCTCACCTGGGTAAAGTTTAGGAACCTATTTTTCCAAATAATACTTTAGAACATTAGTGATGTAGTAGTCGGCGTTGACTTTCACCTTTGCAGGAACTTTGATGAGTGGTAGCGGACCTCAGCCGGTCAGACAATCAACCTTCCACCATGAAACCTTTTGGCCAGCTGTCACGACACTTCCCCATCAATTGGTCAGGTAGAGATGATCCTCTCTTACAGTAACAAATCTTTCTCTGACCATTACAATTTACAATTACAATATGTACCCACAAGCAGCCCCGGATGGGGCCTATGGCCAAGGTAGACGTAAGCTTCGTTCAAAGTTATCATAAATTCGGATTTTCCACCAAATTTGGGTGGCGCTCATACAGCTTCCTTGCGTTGGTCTTCCTGTTAGCACGATGCACAGTGTCAAGAGTTGTCCGGTTGTCTTTTTGCACATTTTTTTGTTGCAAATCTTGGTGGATTATGTCACTTACTGATTTCTGTGACACACCACAGTTTCGACATTGCTCGCTGACTCAATGGATTAGCCTTGTTGATCCACTTCCTCACTTTGTTGATGTTATGTTCTAACCTCGCAGTTCTAGGCTTAGCACAAATGACTTTCGTTTGCTTGTCCATTTCTTTTGTGCTTCAACCCATCATTTCTAATTACTCGACATATTGTAGACGCGCTCACAATAATTCCGCGTTTTTTTAACACTTCCGCGATACATTTCGAAGAATATTTTTGTTCGGAAAGAGTTTTTATCTTATCATTGACTTCATAACTCATATGTAGCTCCATTTTTCAATTTTTTTTTTCAAATGTCAAAGAATGATAGAAGACTTTTTATAGCGCGTTCAGTGTGCTGTGATAATTATTAACAAAATTATATAGTTTCAAAGTCCTATCATTTTTGCCTATTCACCCTCTGTAGTTCAGATAATCAACTCACACGAAACGAATCATCTTCTGAAATGATTCGCACAATATCTCCAGAAACTAGTCCCAGATCTTTCAATGGTGCGTCAAAATTGGCAACTAGCGGTTCTTTGCCATTTAAACTGATGTCGAACAGGACTCTGCAAAGATTTGCAAGAAAAGATAAATTGCTTAATTAAGAAGTGTCGAGTGGCGTAATGGATAGCAGGCTTGACTTTAATGCCAGTATCACGGTTTCGATTTTAGATTAGATGATCGCCGCGCCGAGGCATTATGACGATTGCCGTAGATGAGTGGAGGAAGATGCTAATGACGCTTTGGGCAGGACCATTCGCGGGCAGCCTGTTGGCGGGTTTGAAACTGGAGAGGAAGGGAACCTGACTGGTGAAGGCAGTTCCATTAGGTAACGCTTCTGGGAAAGAAAGATAATATAGTGTAGTTGCTCTTTGCATAGAATGTCTGCTGACACTGCTGATTTCGGCAGACACCATCAACATTTTTCGGGTGAGACAAATTTCTTCGCACGCCACGCCTTCTTTCGGAATAGAGATAAAACGCGGCCCGTGCCTGTACGATATCAGATCATGTTGAAGATCCTAGGCAGCCTAGGTTAGGCAAATTTACCAGGTCGCTGGACCTAGAAAGGTGGCAAGCCTCCTCAACAAACATTTAATTAAGTTGCTCTAGGTCCCTTCCAGGTTTTCGGACTTGGCCAAATACGTACCCAGGGAGCGATAACTTATCTTCCAATAGCGTAGCAACATGTTTACGGAGTTCCCCATATGTCTGTTTATCGGCTTCCAACTCGACGTTCAAGTTGATCGAAGAATTTACGAACTTAATTTTGAGTTTCATTTTTCATCGTTTTGCGCAATAATGCAAAATCACGGCTTTGCACAGAATTCACATGCGAGAAGCCATCTTGAATAATGGCAATTGTTGCACCCTAGTAATGGGGATAAAACTTCATTTATTTTGAATGACATTTGGAATCTTGCTATTTATTGTAAACCATAATTATTATAACATTAGTCGAAAATGTAGTTACTGATAAAAAAACATTTTCTCTGATAAAAGCTAACATTTAATTTTAATTAAAATAATGAAATGAATAATGAAATTAGTATTTTCAGGACATCTAGTCTAACAACAATGTCTAAGTGCACACAAAAATCTTCATCTGTAACTGGTTTGGGCGCGTATATATATTTAAACCAGACATGCGCTACCTTTCCGCACGGTTTCCTGCTGCGAGTTTTATTCAGAAAGAAATGTAAACGCATCTCAATCTGTTCCTATTTGTTTTGTGACCAGAACAACATTTTGTAAATAGTAGCGGTCCTTTGATTTCCTTGTTACCGTGACAATGTAATTGTATTTGTTTTTGAAAAGTGATTGAAGTCATTACATATTGTAGTCCGAAACTTTTTCAACATTTCATCTCCGTTTTTTTGACGACAAAATGGCAAAATCATTCTGGTAAGCTGACGTAATGGAGTGATTTGTAGACTGGGGCGTTGTCCCCGGATGACCTCCTAGGGCCCATGACAGTGCCTAGGACCCGTTTTCAGACTCCCTAGCTAGAGGGATATTCACCAGTTGAAAAAGCCTGTGACAGTTACAAAAAATTGAGCCAATAACAAAAACGATTCGAGGTATTCATTTGTAGGGACGGCGTAGGCTTCATTAAATTAATTGGCAAGGACTTGGGGCTATTGAGCAACTTGCCAGGGGCCGTCAAGTGGTAGGATACGTTTGAATCCAAGTAATGATCTAATTCTCTGGGCGTTAATTCAAAAAACATAGCATGCGTTTCGCCAATAACTCGTGTGCCAATTTGATGAAGAGATCCAAGAAATGTTTACTCAAGTGGCCTAGGTGAGTCAGCTGGGGTGCAAAAATAGTAATTACGTGCGTGTAATTGTAGCTGTATAAATTAAACGTGGCGTTTGTTTACATAAAGGCTGATCCTTTTCGTGTGTAACAAGTATCGTGTTCGTTTCAGATGATTTGTTTCACCTAGTTGTTCCAGTATCTTGCCTAGATGTGGAAAATCTTTGCCAACTAACCCGCCAGCAGCCATGAGAATTTTTAATTGTGTGTGGAGGGCAAGGATGAAAGGTTAGACGACATGCTTTAATAAATTCCAATTTTTTTTCCAGGCCTGCATATTATTATGTGGCAAGTTGCACGTATTATTATTTTTAATTCATAATATCCGTGTTATTCTTGGTGAATAGGCTTGCCAAAATTAATCCTGGTTGCCATCTTGTGCTTTGCAACGATATATTTGCTGGTTCATTTACAAAATGGTGAGTGTGCAGTTTTCCCTGTGTACATTTAACTTAGTAACATCAATTAATAGTTGTGCCCGGGACAGCATCGGACGAAAAGGGACGAACGGAGTCGGCGATAAAATAATAATAGCGTGCAGAGTTTTATTTAGATTTAGATATAATTATTGCCGCGCCGTGGCAGTATGGTGATTTCCGTAGTTGCGAGGGTCTAGTAAAGTTTGGAACAGGCTGACCACACGCGGACAGCCTGCTGCCGGGATTTAAAGGTGGAGAGGGAGGGGATTGCACTAGTTCCTGGGGGAGGCTGTTCCAGTCGTTAATAATACTTCTAGGGAAGAAGGAGAATTTGACGTAGTTGCTTTTGGCATAATTGTTTCAAGTTTGAGGGAGTGACCTCTTACTTGTCTTTTGGCTTGAGTAAAGAAGCTGGTGGGGGCAAGGGTGGTGAAGGGTTTATCGCCGACTCTGTTCGTCCTTTATCGTCTGGTACTGTCCCGGGCATAACTTATAATTTATGTTATACTGTATATTCAGGACGTCCTATTCTAGTGATTTTGATTATTTTACTTCGTGTACGTGTATCGGGTTTCGTGGAAGGCAAGGTAATTTAATTCCTCGCGCACCCCAGCTCTATTCAATCTAGCGAAATTGTACCAGGCACTCTAATGGTATCGATTTAATTTTAAACCAAATTATTTCGAGCAAATCTAAATCTAAATCTAAAAAATATGGTACTCTGGTTTCACAAGTTTAATGCAATGTGTGCTTTTTCATATTTTTTTGCAGAATATATACAGAAGCACGCTCACGTAATTAATATGCAGGCATTAATAGAAAACGATTTGCAAGGTAATTTAAATAAACAAAAGGTATCTACTTTCTTATCAGCCGGCATTTGTCAATTTGTTCACCTGTTTTTCTTTCAGATGACAAGGCACCAGTGCGAAGTGATGGAATTAAAAAAAGGCTAGTACCACTTACTTGTTAGTCTCAATTCTTGTTATAGTTTAAACAAATTTTAGAATTTATGTCATTAGACTATTTATCTTGACATTGACGCTATTTTGTAATTAGATGTAGGCTGTAGAAATCCGAGGGTGGATACACCTAACTGCGCATTAGATTATATTTCTCCAAAGTTTGTCCCAAGATGGCGGAAAATTCAAGCTAATGACGAGAGATTCAAGCTAATTGCTAGCGATTACAATTACTATTACAATATGTACCCACAAGCAGCCCCCAAGAGAGGGGCCTATGGCGGGGGTCGAACGACCAGTTGTATCTGAG
>JAQGBY010002917.1:0-21016 GCA_034698785.1 Mycogona germanica | reverse complement strand
CCGGACGAGAAAAGGCGAACAAGAGTTGGCGATAACTCTTCTTACAATAAATAGTAAACTATTATTATATTATTATACAGAGTGGCCTAAAAAAACGTTTCGCTAGAAATTTGATCATAAAATTGCAAATCTTTAATTTATTCCAATAAAATTTGGCACACATGTTGGTCTTTCCTTTCTTTATGTCTCGCGCACGTGCAACTCCGTGATGTCATCATTCGAATTCTTAAAGATCAAAGTTTCGCTCTTTAAGAAAATAAACAAGAGCGAAACGCGATTTGGTGTTTACATAAAACGAAAAATTTCAGTGCCAGGCAATTTCTAAACTAATTTCCGGATAAAAATGTACGCGAGATGGCTTGAAGGCTCAGAACATTTCATACGTTGCACAATTGGTGCTAAAGCCGACATCAGCCACAACTTTACTTGAACTAACAGACATTGAAAAGAATTTGCAAATTATATTGTTCATGATAAAAAACATAATCAAAAATGACCTGAAACTGAAATGATGAAAGAACCAGAAAGCTAATAAACTGCTATTAGATAAACTCGAATGGATTTCTCAGAAATAGAACCCCCTTGTCTTTGCAAAAAAAATGTTTCCTTGCAGCAAAGATGTAAAAAATTTATTTATCTTTCTAGGAAATAAAAATGATTTTTTAAACAAAGCAAACTTACAAGTGTGTGTGATATGCCAAGCGCAGTGCTTACGAATAGACACTCAAATGAGGTATATCGATACATTGTTCTAATGGATCGACACATTGTTCTAATACCAGATCTAATAAACTGGGACCCGCGACAGAATTCGAAAGCGGTACCACGAAATTGGGTATCTGGAATGTTGGCATATTTAATAATATTCCACATTGTATACTATACTGCAGTTTCTCGTTTCTTGACAAACAAAATTGATATTTTTATTGCAGCAGGTAGAGTTGTCTGAGACGTGGCGTCCGGGCAACGCACAATATTTGTCCATTAACCGCCGTATTTGAAAACATACGCAAACAAAAATAACAATTTCAAAATGCCCATTTGTACTAAACGATATCAAGTATCGATAACTACCTCGAATTTTTTTTAAGACAAAGTTGCAGTTCGGTATAAATGAATCCATAAAAGTGCCCAACTAATGTTAAGGTCTTTGATCTTTTGATTGATCTTTGGCAAGCATCATTATCCATAGATCATGATAAGTTTACTATTCCGCTGGATTAAGATTAATTAAACATTGACTATGCAATGATTATTTCCCCCCTACGTGTCACGCAGATATCCTGTTCCGTGACATCGTTGACGGAACAAAGAAGGTCATAAAGTGAGCTGTTGTCTTACCTGCACATCTTCACTCTTCATTCTGGTCCCCGTTTTACCAACAAAAATGTCATCAATGTCTATAAGTATGTAACGCTGCAAAGAAATGCTCAGCTTTCCGTGTGACAAGTACGACAGGGAGTCCAAAAACAGGAGCCGATGGAGCCAAAACTTGAAACCGTTGCCGAAGATCACCCGCTGAATGCCGTCAAACGTTCCCTGATCCTATAAACAAAAATATGGAAAATCTCAAACAATGGACATCCATGGTCGACATATGACTATCTAATAATTTTTAATTCAGAAAGAGATATAAAAAACATTGATCTCATAAATTTTTTTTCAAAGGTGCTCCCTGCACAAACTGAACATTAACTATTTCAGCAGTCAGATGACATCATGCCCCGGGTCGAATGATCACCTACCTGAATCACCGTTATGACCGTGGACTTGTTGCTGGCGTTGGCGAACATGCCGTCCGCCGTCAGCGATTTGGCCATGGCCAGCGGAACGTACGTGGAGTGGTTGGAGTGGAACACTGTCCAGTCCTCGCCGGGCAGTTTGCCGTACGCCATCTCGCCGGCACGGGTGACCCGAAGAATGGGCGAATGACGGTTCAGCTCGCAATCCTTCAGCGCTAGATTGGTGTGAATGTACAATGGAAAACCTGAAAGAGAAGAGGGCTTGGTATAAGTTAAATGGTTTCCTATACACACGAAACATGTTCAAACGGAAATGGATTTATGCCTTGAAAGTGCATCTGTCATTTAGCAAAACGGGAAGCATTTCCTGATTACTTTACGGAATGTACCCCAAAAATATAATCAGTGTTAAAAAGTATTGAATACGCAATCTGACACCAAATCTTCGATCGACGCAATACAAACTATTGATAACAGAAGTCGACAGAGATTACGAGACAAATACTACCGAAGGGTTCGACATTCATGTGTGTGGAGGACACCCAGGACAAAGTTGAATAATTTAATGCCTTCACCTCGACAACTGGTGGCGCTGCTCGATCGGCGAAATAATCGCCACCACCAGTCTCCGAAGACTGCTGCCGGTCAAGCCGCCAACAGCTACTTGAAAAAATCACTTCTTCATCTCGATCGGGAACAGACCTGCCAATTCCATATTTATTGACACCTAAGCTCACCCCCCCCCTCCATCCCCCACACACAAAAACACACACGGTTCACGTTCCACGTACGCCGAAATTCTATTACAGTGTTTTCAGAGAACGTTGACCACTAACAGCTATCGCGTCGCTGGCGGCACAACGCTAAAGAAAAGAGAGAGAGATGCGAACCGGAGAAGAGAAAGACGAAAGGGTGGTAAGAAAAGAAGAAAGGCACCGGGGCGACGAGAGAGTGATTTTTTTTACAGACACACCTCCAGAGACGACCGGCAAAGTCCATCGGATCAACAGAGATCAAATTACCGGACTCGCCAGATCAATCAATACACACGATGTGGCCCTGGCTATATGTGGCTCTACTACACAGGATGTCAGAGCCTCTGAAGACCCTCCACACTTCAAATATCAAAAGGTAATCCAAGGCTCAACGTCGTCACTAAAGATTAATTGCTTTTTTTAGAAAATAACTAATACAGTTCGAACACATAAATATGCTTTTCTGGTCCCTAGCATCAGTTGGCATGGAAATTCTACGGGCAAGACATTTACAACTATATAGAAGGCAAAATCGACCACAAAACGATTGGTTTCCACCACGACAGCGTCGAGGGGAAGATGAAATGCAATTAAAAATAAATTCTTATCTGGAGTTTGCAGTCAAATTTCTACTAGGTTTTTAAAAAGAAATATTCTAATTGTCCACAAAATAACATTCTCATTAAGTGAACCAGTAATAATAACTCGGATGGATCAAGTGTCTCAAGCAGAGATGCTGCGTAAGCTACATCTTATTCGTCTAGCGAATAAAGACAAATAGAAATTTCATCGATATCTTCCTGAAACCCACGGATTTACTGGCACCACCTTTATCAAGGATTGCGAAGAAAATGTAATCCAAGATCATAAAAAAGTTGTATTCGAACAGCTCCACTTTTCTCACAAATCAAACTCAAAGTCGGAGAGTCGTTGAATTCCAGCAAACAGCGGATGCTCAAGCTGCATGACCTGACCAGATCTAGAACTCTTTCCAGAATTAAGTACTTTGTACGCGAGGAGGAGTCCTCAGGAGGACACGCACAGATACACGCGCAAAGGCCAACATTTGACATGGGATGAGATCAATCCGAGGGAGAATTTCCGGTCTACAAACATCACATCTCCAATTGCGCCCCCCTCCCCACCTCTTCCTCCTGCCTCTCTCCATCCGCTCAGTATACAGTATATATATGGCATCAACTCGGCTATTTTCCTCCAGATGGACGACAACATTCACTTAGGTGACCGGGAATAACAATGGGGCATTGGGCAGTCTGCACGCGTGATGCGCCGGCCCACAGTATATATTCGGAGCAAACACTTCGCGAGGAACCCGAGGATAATGGCTACTTTTAGACAAAGTGCTAAGTTCGCTCACCAACAGTGACGTGATTTAACACACATGCGTGCTGCCTGGTGCTCGGGGAACAGAGAGAACGACACTCTATGGGCAATGAGGCCGTCGACCAGCAGTTTAGTAGCTATATCTAGCGAGACTTTGGAGTCAAGAAATTGTCCCAAGAACTACACTAGAATGTTTTATTTTCTTCAAATTTACAAATTTTGGCATTTGAGATAATCGCATCAGACAGATCTCAAGTGAGATTATGGAATCTAAAATCGTACAGAATTTTTCACCGCTCTATCAAGATCCAGTGACATTCTAATATTAGCGCGGGGGGAAATGGAACTCACAACACGATTCTATGGAAACAACGCGGGGTGCAAAACGCATCACAAATTCACGGGTATCTGGAAGTTATGATTTTTGTCTTCGTGTTAATTTCGAAAATGCCGTCGGGATTGAAAATTTGCTGGAAACTGCGAAATGCAAAATTCGTCACTTTTTTGTGAACGCCCCTAAAATCCAATTAAAACTTTCGCGCAATTTGCATGGAGAAATGTGTGGCTTTTCGATGTGCATCCGATAATCGCAGACACAATTTGTTGACGAAAATGCCAACATAATTTGTTTCCCAAATTGCGGACTAAAATTTGACCGCCAACAGCAAAGCAGACTTAATTGGAGAAGACGGAAAATGTCGCCTAATTTGCATACTCAAATGTTGACTTTATTTGCAAACTTGAACGACACCATTTTTGTACGGTACGCAGACGGGACCCGAGAGCCCATAATCTGAATTTTAAAATTATTCAAATTTTTAAATATATTTGGATAGATACGCCATCTGAGGGCACTGCGCTTCATCACCGGATGGCGCCCATTTCGACATTTGTCGCCGACAGTAATTACTTGGTTTTGCGAAACGTCGATTTACTCTTGTAATGCCTCCGATGGACAATATAAAAATACAATGACTGTTATCGTTGCGCTAAGTGTTGTAACCACGTGATCAAAGACGCATATCGAACCTATAGAATTTTCTCACCTTTGACCTGGGCTCCAATCAGACTCTCCTCCTGTTGGGGCGTAAAGCCGATGATGCCGACCTTGTACTCGCGGCAGTATTTATTGAGCAACTCGCGGTTCCACTTGTCCATGTTGACGTAGCGGTCCAGGTTTTCGAACACGATCACAGAGAACTTGCCTTTGTCCAAATTGGTCAGCAGGGGAAGGCTTTTGCCGGCTATCTCTACCTTGTATCTGAAAAAAAGAGAATTGGCAGCGCGGTCAGTAGAAATTCAACACACGGAAGAAATAAAAATACCATTAAAAACCAACAACCATAAAACGCAATAACTATTAATTATTATGTAATACGATTTGATATAAAACAACAAGAAACACAAACTGGTGTCAGGCCATTTAGATGGTGGTGGCGGGACAACGATAGCATCCTAAATCCAAAGATGGCTTGTTTGGCAATTAGGGTGATTTTATAGAAAACAGACTAGCTAATCACGCAAATCTAAATATGAAATAGATTAACTTAGAAAATGAACAGTTGGCTACAAGCCTACACAACAACGTGAGCTCAGCGCATAAATATTGCAGCGGTGTTCCGCCCTCAGGAACAAATTGAAAAGCTTAAGCCGGTTGAACGTAGATGGAAGCGGCGCCTCGAAAAGTCACATTCAGCGCACGACTGACGACTGCGGCTTTTAAAAGAAGATTCACCGACGCCATAAAACTGTTTCTATTTCTATAGTTGGAAATTCATTAGACCAGTTTCGATCCCTTTAAGTAAATGGAGGATTACTTCCAAATCCCAGTTCCCAGGCGAGCCGTGTTCCGGTTTGCAGGTTCTAATAGATTTTTCACTCTGCCACAATGCAGTACCACCAACGTTTACCACACATAAGCCAGTGATTTATCGTCCGGAGACCACGTTTGCATATAACATGGGTGGTGGGTGTAACTTATTTTGACAGGGAGCCCCACCACCACTCTCCCCTGCCACTTCCGTCAATTGAACAAATCAGTCTCGTCCATATTGGTGGACAGAATCCGGCTCGAAATCACAACCTCTTGATCCAATATCAAACCATGTTGTCTTCAAATTGTCACCAGTGTATCAAGAGTCGCCAATTTCATTAGAAGCGGTAGGTAGACCTGTACCACGAATGGGATTAAGCGCGTCGAGAAAAGTGAGATGCAAACTTCAAATGAAGGAACTACAAATATTTAAATACATCGGCAATGATCCAATCCAGTGTACAGGATCGCAACTCAACTCTTCCTGTAGAACGCACAGAATCAAATTCGTAATAAAAGGCATTGAGTATCCGGTTATACAGTTCTACATATCGCATAGATCGAATGTCGTTCGAATTATACCGCTTCTAAGATCGTTTATGAAGTCTGTAAACGAAATCCACGATACAAATTCGAATCGAGCTCTCAAGAGGATATCCACAGCAGGACGACTGACAGTATACAGCCTCACAAATCCGACCCCGTGTCTTGAATTTACTGTCTCGTTTTACCTATAAACCCGGCGAATCAGTCGAGGCAAACGAAGAGGTGTATCCCGTACAAAAAAAGACAAATATGGGCTATTATTTCAGTGTGACCCCCCCCCCATCCCTCCACCAACAACCCTTACTCCTTCAGTAACACCCACACACATTTTAACAGCGATCCCCGAACCCCCTACACACAAAAAAGATATCGACAGACGACACGCAGGCGCTCATGGACATCGACTCAGGACAATTTCAACAGTGCGGTGTATTTATTACAAGATCAATTTTACGAAGTGAAAGTAGCTGGGATCCCATTTTGAATCAGCGAGTGAAAGATAGATTAATTTATCGGTGGTGCCTCAACGCATCGAAAATTGACTACAACGCCTACGAGTCATAAATTAATTTGTCCTTCAAACTCGTGTCTGGAACGACAGAAATTTAATGACGATTGAAATGGTGACAGTCGCATGACTGGAATTTTTGTCAGACGTGTTACAACATTTTGAGTCAAAATAGAGAGTCAATCATGACGAACTCAACGATAAACGTTTCAAAAATTGAAATGCGCTCATGAGGACCAGGAATTTGGCCACCCGTGGGTAATCTACACTAGACAGAGCCCGCGGTGTTATACCGTAACGAGACATTTTGTTTTTTGTACATGTCCCGCCAGCCCCGATACAATAGAGCAGGTTAGGAATCCTCGATATGAGCGCTCCAGCACTGGAGTGTTACACAATGGAAGCGACCGCCCTCCGCCGTTGCAGCCGTGGCACGCGTCACTGCGGAAATGAAAATCTGTGCGCTCTAGGGTTATTTAGAGATAATGACGAGGGCTGCTGGCGGCGGCAATGGCGATTGGAAAGGCGGGCGGCGGTGGCGAACACGCTCGAGGGTGGGCACAGAACAGATCCATGCACAGGGCTCTCTCCTCAACCCTCAGGAGACCCGACTCCATGCAATAACTCGAATAAATTATTTGGGATCTAAAACTATCTGAAACAAACAACCACAGATTATTTTTTATTCAACTGTTACGAGAAATAGCTTAAATTACACGTAACGTCTTACAAACTCATCGCGACGACATTCCCAAATGTCTTCAGATCCACTATCGAAACCGTAATCGTGTTGAAATCCAGTTCAACTTTTACTTGATGATCTGTCTAATCATATATCAGTGCTTAATCGTTTAATGCAAATGTTAGGACAAAAAACGCGACACAATCAATTTACTAACTTAGCGCTTGTTTAATTGGTTTCAGCGATTGAGTGTCAACACAAACCTAACATTCTCCACGACCTTTAAACATATTAAATATTTCATCCGACTCAACTCTTCGATTTCGAACTAAGTATGCTCAAAATTTACCTCATGGTTTCAAAATATTAAATGCAAATTTATTTAACAACAACTGAATAATACAATAACTGCGAAGAACAGATTAGGTTTCTTATCCCACCTGCACCACACATAAATACTCAGAAGCATCACCCGGTATTGACGCGAGTTCTTAATTGCTTTTTTAATGGCAAGACATTGAAAGTGGCGACATTCCCACACGGCTTACACGCAATATTTTATTGGATTCGCGCTCGGAGGCTCTCACGAGGACCCGCATCCATGGCAAAGACAGGAGAAGGAGGAGGAGGAAGAGGAGGAAGAAAAGGAAGAAGACGGCGGCGGCAGTAAATGGTACTACGGTGTGTATGGGGGCGGCAGATTCGATGGAAGCACGCAGCCGGGAGAGCTAAAAAAAAGGCACTCGAGAAATGAATCTAACAGAAGATGCACTTGACGCAATGAAATAACTAAAATCGATACTCTTAAAAGTATGTCAGCCGGCAGATGAAATAATACGCGCGGAAGCGAAAGAGAGGGATGGGGATGCTGCAGCGCCATTGCGACATGCACGTGGCCAATTTCTGTTCCCAGGGGGCGCCAGTGCATGCTGCTTTTCTGATACGCGCCACCTGACGAGACAACATAGCCGAATTCAAGAGGCGAAATCAATATTTCAGTCGATTATATTAATATTTCAGTTTTGGAGGTTTCCACTACACCAATAAGGGATCACCTGGTTTCAATTTTGACCACCACTTTGTTGATCTCCGAAGTGGTCACTTTGGATTTATTTGATTGACGCGATAATATTAAAATGTATGATACGATAGATGCTCGAGTGTAAGTACTGCTAACTGAGACACATCAAAATAAAATGAAATAAAAATATAACTTAAGCTATAAAAATATAACATATATCGCAGCTTATTTTAAAATAAAATTAAATCGTTTTGGCGCGATAAGCTCGTACGGCGTAAGGCTAGCCAGAAAATATGTCATGTGCCAGAAGCGAGAAAGGATAGAGGAGAAAGAGAGGAAGAGCGAGAAAAGGATGAAAAAAAATATGAGCAAAATTGAGATGTATATAAAGAAAACTACCGTGCAGTGCGTATTGGTCTATCGCGCATGAACGAAGAAGGGGAAAAAGGAGAAGAAAAAGAAGCGTTCCAAGAAACACCGAATGCAGACAAGCGTGCGCCCCTTTGCGAGATACATAAAAAACAAGTCCATTGTCAATATATGGCATAGGGTAAAGTAAAAAACTGACAATATTTCGAATCTGAGAGTGACTCGAAACATTTTGGCCTACTGTTTGATTGTGTGAGGTGATCGGATATGATTTGAAACGAGACCAGGCAAGGTATGCGCTCCATGCTTGACAATGCTTACTGAATAAACATGCAATTAAATTTTCAAATTATAAATCTTGCCATTTCAATTCTCGTAGTTTGCACTTGAACTATGATAATTACAGATTTGCAGAGTTCAATTAGGAGTCAAACAGCCACGCATTTAAAATAAATAGCTCGAGCCATGTGGCTGCCAGCAGCCCTGATAACGGGCAACAATCAGGACATCGATATACACAAGAGCTCCCTCCCTTTTCTATTAAAACCAACGAGATCCCAGGCCACATTGACGACAGAGAATGTGGGACGCTGACAGAAATGGGCTCGATATGGACCCGAGATGGAACGACAGAAGACAGCAATGTTCAACACGCAAAAGTTAACCCGCAGCATTCACTTCACGCGATAATTAAAGTTATCAACATGGTCTACATTTCAGCGATATTTGTCAAGCACTTCGGCAAAACTAAACCTCAAGGGTCCTTTTTCAAATTTTACATAAGAATCCAAGAACTGCGAAAAACCATACAGAACATGCAATGACGTGGAATTTAACCGACTGTGCACCACTAGTGGAGATAATTGCAACCTACCGTCACCTGCCAAACGAAATGTGAGCTACCTTGTGAACACCATCATGGTAAAGCTCTGACATGAATATAAATCTGGTAAGAGCCAGACGCAGTCCAATGCTACTGCTGCCCCCAAATGTTAGCAGACACCGCCCATAGCGCACCAAAGCCATACGAGCGCCGAAGCAATGCAGTGAAGTACGGCGATCAAAACAAATTCTCGAACAGAGTTATCGTTGCTTAATTGTTTGGGGCAAAACAAAGGAGTCCCCATAGATAAACGTGGAGTATGTGTCACAGCATGCGGGAGTCCATTTTGAGGACGGATCGAGTTAATGGTCGCATGTCTTCGCCTGCGTTTTATCGGGAGGCGAGAACGAGAGAGAGAGAAAGTGGAAGCGGAATGATGCAGCGAAGATGTCCCCATCCCGATCGAGCTGCTGATCACCGATATACTGTACATGGTATATACCGCCGGTCCATCTCGTCATCCACTCCAGGGCGTCCTCGAGATCGAGTGGATTCGGAGATCCGGTGGGCCCCGGCCACAGTCTTGCCGAGCAATTAGCCTGGTTGCGCGTGAAGGCGAAGAGTATTTGCGCAGCTCAACCGCGCGCCAACGCCCATTTCATGGCGGGGCGAGAACATGGGCAATTGCCCAAGGCGCAATCCACTAGAGCGAACGCGAACTGCACATTAAATTGATCGCCACGATAAGGGGAAAATAAAGAGATCGTGTGGCAGCCAATTATTCAATTAGGAATTTGCCAGATTATTAACAATACTTAAGCAATAATTATTAACCTTCGCCAGAGAAATAAACTAGAGTAGACATCCAAAAGTAAATAAGTTGTAAGTTAAACACAATAAAAGGGAAATTGTTGGACGACAATCTGTGTTCAGCGACGAGTGACCGAAAAATGTCAACCGTGAGTTTTAATTTCGCGGAAACTTAGAGATAACAGAAGTGTACATTGGTGGGGTGAACCCACCAATGTACAGGGTGAACCCGAAAATAGGAACCACTTTCATTAATTTTAATAAGTCCACTTGGTAACGAGTTTCCAAACAAAAGATAGAATTTAGGCAAATTTGAAGAATCTTTGGCGAAAGATAAACCAAATCGAGACTGTCTACCTTCGGTCCGCTCCTTTTCCGGATCCTCTGTTCGGAAACTCGTTAAGAAGATATTTATCTTCATAATTTCTGGTTATGTCGTATTTTAATCTTAGGAAAATTGAATTTTTGCAGCAGAGTTGAGCAAACGCGCTACCCAGTTGCGAATTGAATTGGTAATCGGCAATCTACAAACGCCACCGGCAAGGCGCAACATTAGTAGTGAGAAATTTGAAAATTAAAATTTGAGCCTTCGAATTTGGAAGAGGATACTGTTATCTTAATTATCATCAAATTTCATAATAATCGGATTATTTTTAACCGACTTATTCAAAATAATAAAAGGGGTCCATAGTTTCAGGTTCACCCTGTACATTTTTCTGTTTATAAAAATTACACAAATTGTAACGAGCACAAAGATAACAGTTACAAGTTTGTAGTTCCATCTCTGTACTTGTTACAATTTGTATAATTTTTATAAACAGAGAGTTGTTGTCCAACAATTTCTCTTATATTGAGTTAAGACTAGACATAATTACACATGCTTTAAATAATAATTTAATATTTTAATTTTTAAGCTGTTCTCGTTTTCTAAAAGCTTCTCCTTAGCGATTGGGCAAATATTTACAAAGTAAAATCAATAACTGACGATTGCTAATAATCAACTGAAAATTTAGTGGTAGTGCTGGTGGAGGCGGAAGCCCCCGATCTACCTCGTTGCCCAGGGTACGAGCCTTCAATATGGTGATCCCTTCCGCTACCAAAAGAGATGGCTAAAACCGAGTCTCTCCCAAAGACGTTTCGCACACCGACGACTGAACGAGTTTGCGCGCCAACGGTGTTCGCTATATATAGTTAATCTAACTACGAGACTGCTGTTCCGTTCAAGCAAAAGAAACAGAACCTTCATTCAACACAACCCCCAGCGAAGCATCTTCCACGAAAATACCTGTACACTTACAGAGCCAAACACCAGAACCGGATTCAAAATTAGCCAAAATGAAAATCAACTACTCAACCAACGTGAAACCTATTATTGGCACAGCACCTTTTTGAATATCCCACAGGTGTTTCGATTACGAACTTATAAAGGACTAATGGAATTCCCTTAGTAGGGGGGGACTAAAAAACTGTTTAGAAATAATAAGGTTGATCTAAAAACACGATTCGTAAATAGTGATCAATATTCACATCAAAAATTAGACTAGCTTGAAAGATTCGATAATGAACAATTCTTGACTATGGGTAAATATCAGGTAGGTGTTTCAAGGTTTTTTATATTTCAAATTGTTGCAGTTATCGACTGCATCAACGCGAATAGCTCCTGGATCACATGTACTGAAAGAGATCATCGTACATGTACGTCCCCACTGAAAACGCATGCAAGGCAACGTGACACGGCGGTGCTCGGTCAGGCAATGCAGTCAAGACAGTAAAAGACTACACCGGATGGCGATCCTGATGCCAAATTCCATTTCTTGTCCGACAACGACGCGCCCAGCCAAGCGCGACGCTCCCCTTTTGTCTCCATTCCGCGCGAATGGCGCGAGCGCGCGCGACGTTCGCGACATTCCAGCACGGGGACGGCGGACATCTAATGGCCATAGCAACTTTCTGGAATTTCGCAATTTGTCATTCGCGTAGCAGAAGAAGAGGAGAAGGAAGGCCACGTAGAGAGAGATCTCTCTACTCTATCCGACCGAGGATGGAGAGAGAGAGAGAGAGAGAGAAGATGGAGCTATAGCCGGTCGTGAAAGAGCGCGCGCCGCTCGCAAAAGAGAAAGTTAAGTAAGTCTGAGGCCAAAAGTGCATCATCCTCTGAATCTAGGAAATGAAAGAAGTCGCGCTCCCGGTCTACTCTCTCGTGCTCGTTCGCGTGTGCCTCGTAATTCATGGCGTCACTTGTCGTCTCAGCCAATCCCCGCGAGCCCTTGACCACCCCCTCCCCGCAACACCACACACACCGCCACCACCCGTTCCGCAACAGAGCCTCAACTGTTTGGGGAGCTGGGAGGGGATACGTCTGGATGCGCAACGACGGCTTAGGAGTGATGCGTGCGCCGACATAATTTAATCCTTTCTTTCCGTGTGGTGTGTGTATGGTCTCTCCACTGTCAAAACAAACGATCTGGGGTTGCAGGTATGACGTGGTAAATGCGACACTTCAGTGTCACACGTTAGGTGGTAACCGCATTGCGCGCACTGGAGGACACGACTAGACGAAACCATTCACGAATTATCATCTACCTTTCCAGGGAATAATCTGAATCGGATTATCTCATGTAATCTAAACTCGACTAGGACGACAACCGAAAACAAATAATGAAAGCTTTCTAAGAAACAATGAGTATTCATTTGTAGATCATCTTGTTCAACTCTTGTTCCTTAAATATGAAGCTGTCACACAACACCCGTTCTTATGTGATTTCGCTCGGACATTCGCTAAAATAAAACATAAATTAATGTTTCATGCTAATTAAATTGCTGGGAATTGCAGGCCCACAATTATAACTCGGCAACGAAAATATTTTAAACGTAAAAATTTAAAACATCTTCTCAAAGATAAATAAAGAAATTGAAAATTTGCGAATTCATTATTTATCTTCGAGAAGATGTTTTAAATTTTTACGTTTAAAATATTTTCGTTACCGAGTTATAATTGTAGCCCAGCACTTTAATTAACATTACCAACGGCTCCTATTCTTTGTAATGTTTAATGTTCGAGTAGTACAATGAAGCGACCTGACAATATCATAAATGTCAGCCGGGTTGCGAACCAGTGACCATCGCAATGCCAGCCTAAGCTAAAAACGCTCAGGAACCTTCATATTTAACATTAGGCCAGTTGCACGAAATATAATAGGTAATACCCCCGAAAGCTCCATCACCCCAAAAGCCCAAGTCTGGCCACATCACCGTTATCCAACGTTACACTACGCCTTAAGCACATCTGTCCATAGCAGCTGTTACAATAGGTGCTTCTGAAACCGGTTTATTAAAGCTTAGTTTACACGGTGGACCATTTCAGGTTTGCCTCCATGGATTTTGACATTTTGGTTAGGACGAACGCGCTCAAGTTTTGTTGGAATCTCCAGCCTATGACAATTTGAAATCTTCCATCGAAGCGAGTGAAAAACAAACAAAAATTGAAGTTCCCTGGAGCCAAACGCAAAATGATCCATCGTGTGAATGCGCCAGAAACAATGTATCAAACGCGATTCAATTTTAACTTATTCTATACGATGAGACCTCGACATAAATAGGCCACATCCAGGTAAAACCGCTGAAATAAACCTGGCCAAGATCTCCCACATACTCGGCGACTAACTGAGACAACGCAGAAAACATTAGTAAAATTAATTTTCATGAAATATTGTTGTCTAGGTGGCTCTTTAGATTTATAGCTAGGCCCTCAAGACCCTTACACGATCGGCAAAAAAATAACCTCACAAAAAGTTTACGAAATTAGTAAAGACAGAATTGTGGGGTGGTGATCCCGGGGTTAGATTTATTCGATCACAATGGTCTGTACAAAATCTTCTGCAATGTTTCTTCTCCACTACGGGGCATTAGAAATATACGTATTACGTATACAGTATTTATACGAGTATATTCAAAAGTATTTGGAAACTATCTCAAACGGATTTTGCGACTTAACAACAACTACTTTTCAGAATAATACCGCGCCATAGAAAAAGTGTTTCTCATGATCTAAGCAGTCTAGCCATGTACTGCCGAGTAAACTGTATTCGAATGCGGACAACAGAACACCGGTATCCAGCATCGGCCAACGCTCGCATGCGTTTAAAAAGGAAAGGAAATCAATAACACAGTTGCTATATGCGATGGCCGGAAAATAAAACGGCGGAAAAAGATTATATTATTGAGTGCAGGTTTCCACTTATTTCCTTGATGCCCGACAAATACTTCTTCGTTTCACCAACGCTCTCCGAGACGGAGGGAGCGCGTATAGACTTTCTCATTTTTTTCGTCGCCGTCCAGTTGCAGCTGGAAACATGAGAAGCGACACTGATAAAAGTGAAACGCAACCTCTATCAGAGTGAGCACGAAAATAGTCACCATAAAAACGATCCACGATTCGACCATTCCGCGATTCTTGGAACACATTGCGTGGTGGAAACAAGTCTCTCGGTTCGGACAGGGAACATTTCGTTGGCAAACATTTCGAATCAATGTTTAAAAGACGAAACTTCGCAACATTTGGCACCAAGCCTCATTTCTTATTGTCAAACCTACGGGTGGGCATTACCAGATATTTTTTGTTCCTTTTGATTCAACTTTTAGATAATAGCCTGAAACACTTTGTACATAAGACATGTATGGATGCTTTTAAAACGGCGATGCCATGTCTCATAAAAGAAACACAAGAAATTTTTGTTCCAAACCGAATTTAGAATGAGTTTGGTTGATAAATCATGCCAGTATTACTGACTCAACACTTAGGATATGCAAAATGTAGAAGCCCAACAAAATCAACACGAAATAACGAATAAAGGGGTGGCATGATATTTGACACTTACTTCATTCGGTTGGCCTCCAGAATGACACATATCTCCCGACCCAGGCGCGAGTACTGGGTCTCCACGAACACCAACACCTTGGAGTCGATGCGCAGGCTGGCACTCGACTCGTGATCGTTGGCCGGGTGGAGCGGATTCCGCAAGCCCAGGTCGGGGTTGTAATGGCATTTGAAGGTTGGCTCTGGCGGTGTATGAATAAAACTGTTGGAGAGAAGACAAGAAGAATACAAGTTGTTAGATGAGCTGCTGCTAAAATTTGAATGACTTTAATTTATCTTCGTCAGGCGCTCAGCAGACAATTTTTTTCCGTAAGCACCATGAGGGGGACGTAAGGCCTGTAGTGCGGTTGGCTACAGTTGATTAAAAAAAAAAAAAAAAAAAAAAAAAACTGACGGCATGCTCTC
Source organism: Mycogona germanica (assembly GCA_034698785.1). Taxonomy (NCBI): domain Eukaryota; kingdom Metazoa; phylum Arthropoda; class Diplopoda; order Chordeumatida; family Chordeumatidae; genus Mycogona; species Mycogona germanica. The sequence continues at coordinate 5,322 of JAQGBY010002917.1, read as the reverse complement.
TTTACCAGAGCACCTTGAAAGATCGATTTGGAATTCAGAATGCAGCTTTGTGCACGAATAAAATCGGGTCATACATTATTAACATTTTAAAAATATATATATTTTTATAGATCACAATAATTCTCATTTATCTTCAGAGCAGATCAACTTTTGAACGTTTGCCAGGCAAACATTGATTATGTCGAGCTCTGGATCTGGATATTAAGCTAGTTGAGCTTTATTCGTGGTACGTGGTGCTCTCTGTTGGCAGACCTTGGCGTTATCGTAGCAAACAGTTTCAATTGCACATACGCCGCAAGCGAATGCCACCAGCAGGATAACAATTTGAACGCAACCAAAAGGCCAGACCAAAAAAGGACGCCAGCAAAGCTATACTTTGTAAACTGAAAAGTGCCGTAGCAATTAAGTGAAGTACTGCGTGGAGCACTGACCACTGTCCGGCAACTCATTTCTATTGGTCATTCATTCACTGACGTACAGTTAGTAGCTAATTATCCTTTTATGTGACATAAGATAAAACAAAATGTCTTTTACTATCATATTTTGTAAATGCATTGTAAAAAATAATTTTGAAATATATTGATTGATTCTTGCACAATTGACAGATACAGCTTTAAGTGAGAGCCAAGTCCTGCAGAAAGAAGTCTTTATTTTATCAGGAATTTTGATCATTTAGAACTATGTATATTTTTCCGTGACCGTCTACTCGGCGAGTACGCGAACAGCACGGCACCCCCTAGTGAACACGAAATGACTAAATCCTAAAAGTCTGCAGTCGACGGACCGAGAACCAACAGACTCGGACGGTTTTCTCAACTTCGAATTTGACATGCGATTAAGTGGTACCTCACACACAGGAGTAATAGCGATTGCAATCCGCTCATCTCAATGTCCCAGCATTAAGTACCCTGAACATCCACCTGAGATCCCGTGTTCCCCAATCTGCTAATCTCGTGTCACCGGGCTCTACTACCAGCAGGGTGCAGGGTTGGACACCGTGATCGTCCACCTATTCCGGTCTACAAAAAAATCGTCACACTTGAACTCAATTTGCAAAAGAAACACGTAGCACAATTCAAACAAAATTTGTTTAGGAATTATTTTGCGTACACGTGTACGTGAGAGCGTTCATAAAATCCAGGAAATGTAGCGAGGGTCTCGGGAAGCTGAACATGGGGCTTTGTGTGCGCGGCACCGCCAAAGTAATTTGAAAATTTATAAGGGGCATTAAAAAACAATAAGTGCGTTTGCGAAAAGCTCTCTCGTCGTCGACACGGGCAGCCGAGTTCATGATGGTGTGATTAGCGACGATCGTTGTGTGATCGAGGGCGGGTTGGCGGATTGGAGGGGTTGGAGTAGGGTGGGCATAGTGTGCTGCGGTTGGTGTGGCGGGTGCGCGCGCGCAGATTAAACGCGGGGGCTCCCAATGTTGGATGGAAGCGACCGCTTCCCTATTGCAGTATATATATATATAAAAAGAAACATGGTAGGGATTAGCGGTCGTGACACATATGCATTAGCCGACGCATCCGGGGGTTTTACGCGCGACTAATTGTCGGCGGTGTGCGAGACCACCACCACCACCACCACCAGTGTGGAGTTGTGGCCCACGTCACAGGGCCAGGGATCGTGCACTTTGCGGACGTGAGTGACCGATGTGACGGCTTGCGCGCAGGGGCAGTTACTTCAAACACCGAACAACTCGCAAGTTCAAAAGATGGTTGTGGGAGAAGGTTGAGCCGAGCGTAACAAAATGTCAAGACAATGGCTCAGATAGGATGCGAAACAAAGTTCAGTGTGATCAGTTAGACCTGTTTCTAGCTGAAATGGGCGAACGAATGTCCAACCCTTTAAATGTTTTAGATGCGTCGTGTGATATAGAGGTTAGTGCTATGATTGCTGGTTCAATTCCTGTTCTGTTTCAATCCCCAATCCGCCCCTACATGTTTCTTAGTTCGGGAGGATTACATTTCGGTATTTCCTGAATATCCCCTGGCGCTCTCCGATGATGCGCCCCGTATACGTTCCGCACGATCTCGACAGATGGCGCGTCAGACGGGAACCGCAAAATTTGAGCTGGGGTGGAAAAAATATGAGCATCAGCCGTCAGTGGGATCGACGGCGGCGGCGTCGGCGGGTTCGATTTTGCCCGCCGCGCGAGCGTTCAGGCGGCCGTCGATCAATCATCGTTACGGGCTTTGAACCTCGTGTTTATTCGAGCGATTATGTCACGTAAGACGCTCGCTCGACGAGAACATCTTTCTTACCGCTCACTCCGGAGTTCGATTGACTAGGCGAGCTCGCGCCAAGGCTAAGAATATTCGAAGATTTCGACTCGTGGTTTGTGACTGGATTTGGCAGTGAACAAAAATTGGTTATACCAATCATAATCAGCACTTCCGCTTTTTATCACAGATTTTTTTAGAATTAATCTTTAATTGGAAACAAAACTAAAAACAGTTGACACAACAACAAAAAATCAGCAACAAATGGCAAATTATCTTGTTAGCTCGAAGATCTAGCAAAACACCAAATTTATTTCGAAAGATCTAGAACTTCACTTTCCTAGTCACAGTCCTCTCCGAAAATTGAACCTGATCATACTAATAGCATTTTTTAAAAAATGTTACAGCTCCTTCAACGATTGGATTGAAGAATGTAGGAAGTCGCTAAGTCGATTTTAATCTACGCGAATTAAAAAAAATAACATAAAAAATTATGTTTTGCTATCAAATGAGGAATGCAGAGAGGTAAAGAAAGTTTGCGAAATTCATTTGAAGAAGACGCGGGAGCAGAAAGAGCATCGTAAAACCAGTTTTGAGCCATCCTTATGCGTATGCTGCCCCGCAATTCACGGTGCCATGTGTGATTGCCAAAGTTTAGCCCAAAAAGATGAACGAACAATCGAATTTCGATAGTCCAAACCAGTGTCTCCCAGCCATATTAGGTGGTCGGGGTGACGTGGGAAACCCCAATTATACAAACAAGAGAAAGATAATTTGAAAAACGTTTTAAAACTTAAATATCACGTAAGCTAACGGTTTGTCAGAGCAACGATTTTAAATCCCCAATTAAAAATGGGAACACGAAAACGTTCACGTAAATAATATAAACTGTCCTATTTTATTTTAAACGAAAAATTCCACAAAACCAAATTAAATTTTTGCATTTGCAATCTGTATAACTTTTATGGTTTTCAAATTAAAGTATTAAGAGACAATGTTTTGGTACAAACGCTTGACTTGATTGACACTTCAATTCTCCGTCGACTTCATCACATTTATCCTGAAGCGAAGGAGGAGGAGGGAAGATTAGGGATGGGGTAACAAAAACGTAAACAAAGCCGTATTTCGGACAGCACTTCATCAACATCTGTGGATAGAGGAATATTTAATGGCGACAAGTCGGAAATCTGCTAATGGGCTATAATTGCGGCGAAAACACATAGTATCTGCATGAACGCATGCAACGTCGCTCGCTAACTGGTTAGTTAGTCCCTTGCGTTTTTCGTAAAGGGAACGCCGGGGAAAAGTGCGCTAAAAGCTGTGTGTGTGCGTGTGTGTGTTTTTAGTGTCCCGAAAGACTTGCGCGAGACCTCCATAAATGTCATAATTTCGAAACGAGGAAATTGTCTTTATGCGGTCTTTACGACAATCCACATTCTCTCGCCCCTACACCATTTCACCCATGCGTGGTGCTAGGTAGGGGGACTGGGAAAAAGGGGTGCGGGCAACCTGGCTTCACTGGCGGGCCATTATAAAAATGTAAGGCGAAACGAGGCATATTGCAAAGGTAGTAGGGTATTTTAATCAAGGTAACGCGGGCCAACAAATTAAACGCAATCAATTTTAATGACAGTTGCAAGAAAGGCCATTAATCAAATTAAGCATTCGGAGAAATCGTTTATGTATGTGAGAAAGTGCTGAACTATTCATGTTTATCCGTTATTCTAATATATTTTATATTGCCACGCCAGGGCGCTTCCCAGACGACAGGTACTTGTAAAATAGTTTTGCTCAATTAGAGGTCACCAATCACACAAGTTATGGTGTGAAGACTCAATTGGTGCAACTTCTTCAAATATCCGTCGACCTCATATGTATCTTACAAATAAACGTATTTCCAGTTAACTTTTTTTTTGAATAACCTACTTTATTGACAATACACTTCTATTGAGCCATTCGCTAAGGAGGTTCACCAGCGTTTCCGCGCCCTAAATAGTACGACTTGTTGTAGCCCAGTCGGTATTGCGACTGACTGCGGCTCGGCGGTCCCGGGTTCGATTCCCGGCCGGGCTCTCGAAAATTTGGATCCCAGGGTACTGGACATGCCCCTCGCATAGTGCGGTTGATTACAGTCGATTGGGGGGGGGAAGCTGATCAGTTGAGGCCTGGTCATTTTACATAGCATAACCTTGCAACCTAGGTAGGACAGACACGGGTCCCCACTTAGGAATTCATTTCGCACGAAAAATAGCAGAGGTGATGACCGGGATTGAACCTGCGTCTGCGCTAACCACTAGCCCTACACGAAACCTGACTGATCTGCACCACATTCTTATTTTCTCACAAATTGTCTAAGACAGCGAGTGTACAAGCGTTTCACGGCTGCCAACCCCCGGGGCCGCATGTAGCGAACACATTCTCGCGTGCCATTCGTCGCGGCTACGTTGTCGGCGAACATATTTCGACGAGTGAAAGCTACAGCTATAGAAATTAGCCGACATTACAGTCGCCAGAGCGAAAGTGTTGGGCCATCAAAATTACGAGAGACGGCCGCCGGCGGGGCCAGACGTGCACGGGGTGTTCCCCCGCCCCCGCCGTGACGGGGGAGAATTTCAAACTGCTCGCCAAAACGCATAAAATTCGGCTCCATAAACACACACACGGACGTGGTAGGTTGGCACTTGGCAAGCTGGAATTGGCCACCGTTCTACTCCAATGACTCAACTGCATGTATGCTACACAATCCACGTAACAAAAAAAAAGATTCATATTTAGTCTGCACTGTTACCAACATCCAGATTTTGAAGCAACATGAGTTGCGCGGTCGTACCTTTGTATGGCGTGAGTTTCACCAGTAATATACTTACTATTCAGTGCAAGCGTAGCTGGTGTTTCAGTTTGAAGACGTGCTGGCTTGTGTAAGTCACGAAATTTGTCATTTGGAATTTTAATATCAATTTCTATGAAAAGTTATTAAGACACAAATTTAAATTATACAAAATTACAAATAAGAGCAAACCAATCCTATACTATAAAACTAAGAATCTGATTTTCCTGTTCGGAGACTAACTCTCGAACGGCTCAATAAAATAGCATA
>JAQGBY010002916.1:0-21024 GCA_034698785.1 Mycogona germanica | reverse complement strand
GAGACAACCCCTATTTCATTATAAATTTATTATGAATATTTTATTTTATTATATTTCAAATAAAATAATAGAAAACACTCTATTATTCGATAAGGATAACTAACTGATAACAATTGCAACTGACGACAAAGGACGACGGCGATTCTTCGTCCGGTGCTGTCCCGGAGACAACCCCCTATTTCATTATGAATTTATTATGAATGTTTTATTTTATTATATTTTAAGTACGACTTTGCCTCTTATATACTTATACTTATTTTCTATGATTGCATAATTTTAAAAAATGGCTGCCCAATGCCGATTTCCAGAACTATTATTGTGATTGAAATTTGTCAAAAATCGTTAATGAAATAAGTGCAGCGATGGTGCAAAAGCAGTAAGATCTAATTAAGATACACCCTTTTCCGTTGACCATTTTACTGCTCCTCGTGTAAACAAGGTAAAAGTGCAATGATGAATATTTATGATTTGCTCTCGCCATCCATCCCACAAACCCGTCGGACACGATGTACTCAACATCTAAACGAAGTTGGAGGCTGTTGGCGTTTAGCTTTTGCGGTCATGGAACCAACAGCCCAATTTAACCTAATGGCATGGCACACCCTCTTCTACGAAACTAAAAAGGAAAACAATGACCTCATTAGCGACTTAAGAAATTGGATATTTATAAACCAATATAACAAAAATACGAATCGACAAAATAAAATTTAAAAATTTTACTACAAAATGTAATTATTATTTAAATATCAAACTCATAATTGGTGACGGCGAACAAAATAGCTTCTTACTTGTAAGAATTGAACTTGGTACGGTTAGGAAAATGTGGGAATTGCATTGTAGGTATTTGAATACCAGCAGATACAAAACTAATTTTTAATTTTTATCGTGTTAGTTATGCATGAGCTCACTACATCTTCGTCTCTTATACGGGTTTGTTATGGATTCCTTATCAAACAAATTGATTTGAAAACAATTAAATCATCTGATTTCTGCTAGATCGCGTTTCTCTATACCTGACGTAGATCTAAAAATGGATGGTTTAGTTTTGAGTATTTTTTCATTGCTTTAGTCTCGCTACTTTTTGTCGTAAACAACGCGGAGCACAACCATCGCTTAAACATTCATCCCCCGCCCAACCCTTTTGGACTAAACCAGTTAGACAGATATTGACAAATCGTCATAGCAACCACTGCAAGATCAACATTGGGCGTTTTTTATGAAAGAATGAATTGACGTTCTTCGCTGAATGATTAAATGTTGATAAGGTTGACGGCACACGGTTCTCTATTCTTCGCTTTCAATAGTAAACATGAATGACATTATAGTGGATTTTTAAAAAAATGTAGTACTGATCCGTTAAGTTCTAGAAAAGGTTCTGTAGTTGACATTTTAGGTATATATATTGCTGAACAATTGATTTGGAAGAGGATATTCCGTTTTGCAAAATAGAAAATCTAGAATCAAGCCAATCAATAAAACATGTAACCACTTAACATGATCCACCTTCGCAATAATATATGTTCTACTATTTTAATTTTTATAGAAATTGATGAAAATATTTTATACTTTCCGTGATTTGAAGATTTCCGGATTTGACGACAAAATATCGACAACTATATTTAAATTTATATTTGTTTAATTTTGTTATAATTTTGCCACTTTGCTTGTCATCAATCCATTGCTCCATAATCCATAATTGATTGCCAATGGAATAATTTTAGTGTTCGCACAAGAACGGTCTGTGGTGATATTCGCCGAAGGAAACATATGGCAGTCTCCAACAGCTCCAGAAATTGTGCCACCTGCTTCATAACAGCGTTCAATGTCCACCAGAATGCAAACTCAAATGTCGCCTGGTCTTGTTTACGTTGCCAAGCACGGCATCTCCAAATTTGCTGCCCATATGTTGGCAATCACACAACATTAAGGTGTACTGCAGTGAAGCGAACTTCAACTGCGCGGCTGGTTTTTTTTTGTTGCGTCCGTCAACATCGTGTTTGCGTGTTTACAAGCTTTCACCATTCCTTGTCACTTATACAGTCTCGTTCCAAAAAAATCCACTAAAAAATGCAAGTGCTTTTAAAATTGTTAATATGTTATCGAGTTGTTTAAACGGAAAAAATACGATTTGTTATTTCTGTCACGCATCATTTGTCACGCCACAGAGAAAAAATTGTTGAAAATTATCGAGTTCCGATACTGCTATGTATGCTCGTAAGTAACGATATAACGATAGAACCACCCTCATTTTGCTCAATGGAAACGTCATTTTAATTGGACTCAACACGCACATGCGCTGTTAGCGTGTCAAAAAGCAACGTCGAAATTTTAAACTGACCTAAATGTGGCAGACCAAAACAAAATGACATTTCCATGGAACTAATTTCGTCTTGTCTAACGAACGCTGAAATCACGAAGATGGTTGGCCAGTGTATTTAGACGATCCTTACGTATAGGATTTGTTTTCGAATTTCCGGTTCAATAACCAGAGTCGACTAACACGTACTCCCAAAGTGTCCCCCCCACAATTTTCGAGCACCAGAATCGGTACTACTAACTGGTGATTCGAACCCGAGACACATAATCCTGAGACTCTCATAAGTAAGTACGTCAATCCGCGACGACAAAGTTGAAATCGTGCGACGTTTCACTTAATGATCAGTCTATTTTTGAGACGATCTAGTGATAAGCACTCTGATGAGACTTCCAAGAAAATCACTTCAAATAGCTTTTTTTCGTGAGTAGCTGGACCGTGTTATACCTTTGGATAAATCAAACCCAAAGCCGAAACGACGAAATAACAAACTCGACAAAAATCGATTTCGGGGAGTGCATTTTCATCTTTTCATCACGTAAGTCAAGATCAGACATATGATTCAACATTTTATGGAATCCCTACATTTAATGTCAGTTGTGGAAACAATGGCAACTGTAGCATCTTGTTTTTATAGGAATTTAGGAGACGCTTGCATGGGTCTTGACAAAGTTAAAATATAAAATCCTCAATATAATGTGAATGGCTTTTCAGAGTTCCTCACGCAAGTCTTTTTTATGTTTCTTCCGCCAGAATGCAGACTCAAATGCTGATCTGCCAATGACAACAAACCTGCATTTTTTAAACACGCATTTATCGTATAGGTAGAAATTGTATCGTTGAGTGCACGTACAATGGTGAGAGTGACGTCACGTATCAGGTTTCATACGAATCGATTTGTCCCCACCCCTTCCCTCCCCGCACCGTACAGCCGGGATGAGAAGTCGGCGGGGGGCGCGTCGCATCACATTCGTTCTGGCGCGTCGAGCGCTTGCCCGTTAAAATACCCGTTCTCAGGGTCGACTTTGCAGTCGAACCCAATGGGCGCGTTGCCATGGCAACACGGACCAGCGCATATAAGCTGATTGCGTGAAATATATAGATATATATTTCTATCAGCTTCAAAACAGCAGCATCGGCAGAGAAGAGACCCGACACACATTCGGCGTGCAAAATAGAGCGTCGCAGAAAAACTGATCGGACGAAAATAAAAAGTAGAAAAAAATATATAGAGACGATGTGTTGCGATAAAAAACTGAGTTCTGCCACGCAAGGCAAGTCGATTTTGATAGCGTGCGCACTTCAACTGAAAGGCCGCAGGCTAGTCGCACGTTGGGAATGCAGAGATAAGTGTTGTGCGTGTCATTGCAATTGGTAACTGTTTGCAAACGTAACATATGATGTACACAGGGGCCGTAGACTATTCAAAATATTGGAACAACCAACATGAAAGTATATTTTCGAGTGTAATGACATTTATAATTTAAGCACAGGAGAACAAACACGGGACAGAGACGTGGAAAATCGACGACGAGCTGGCGAGGCTCCATGAATAAAAATATACAATAAACTGTGATTTGTGAAACGCACATTGAAAGACCCTTTACCTTCGTCAAACCTCAATTTTTTAAAGAAAAATAAAGATTTCGAGACCTTACCTACAGTTATTGCTCGACCCAAGCTCGTCGTCGATTTTCCACGGCTCTGTCCCGTCCCGTGTTTGTTTTCTGATGCTTAAGCATCATCGACCTTTTATTTTTAAGCCGCTGCCTCTCACTCGTTTCACTGTCACTTTAATACTAAATGTAGAATAATAGGTAATAATTCCTTTAATGAATAATAAATATTCTTTGGAAATTCTATATCTTATCGTAATAAACCATTTTTGCACCATTTCGCACAATTTGACCAAATGCGACTGTGCGCTGTTTTTATTATCATGGACTGGAATTCTGTTAAAGTCGAGCGATTAATCTTTAAAGACCAATCATCCAAAGCTATGTTACTGGTAATTGTGTTCAGATCTTGCAGAAAGGCACTCAAAGATAACGACACAACGTTTGCTAGCCAAAATGGGATAGCAGAGGTGAACGGAGATTGCATTTACGGTGCACGTAAGAAGGGGCCGTAGGCAAATTGGATTATCATTGAAATGGAGCTACTATCATGAAACAACAGACGAGTCGACGCAATCGCGGCGTAATGGATCGAACATTGGTATAATGAAGATTGCTGCGCAGCGTCCGACGCTGGCTGCATTATTTATTGAACTGAATTGTTGACGCTAGGCTCCACCCATTGGATCTCACGAATTGAAGTCTGTTTTCACCACTTCTGCGAACGAATTCTACAGAATTCGTTGTTGCTATTATGGTAATGGTGGGCCAACTTTATTCGAAGAATGATGGCAACATTGGAACCGCAAGGTGACAATAGTATCAAGGGCACGGGTGCTTTCATCTTTAGCATAAGGATCATGGGAACGTTGAGTTCAAAAATGACGCACATGACGCTATGCGATCGCCATCTGGCGAGGAAAATTTCTTACACCAGTATTAGAAAATTCGACAGGTTAATACAGAGCACTCAATGCAGACGCTCCGAACCATTAATAAACAAATCAAAAAATATATTTATATTTTACAATACTGCAGCACAGACACGAACTATTTTGACTTGAACAAAAATTAAGTTCAGACGCCATTTGCGATGAATATATAATTTGGAAAGAACCGTTACTCAACGGTGTCCACGCGTTTTTAGAAAATACTTAGCTTACCTGTAGCAATATGGTTGGCAATTGTGGCCACGAATTTCTAATAACCGCACAATTTATGTTCTAGTGTCGATCCCTGAGCAACTCTCTCCGGGGATTTCGTTGAATGAGTGAGGCGGATTTGGCATTTGCAAATGCCAAGTGCTCTACAGTCACCATGGGAAGGTTGAATGGAGTGCTTGCGTACGCCGCAGTCTTTTCTACTAACGGAGCTCAAGTTGAACGTTTTTGAAGTGAATTCTACAGAAATACAGAAGCTAGCCAGCTAAACTAAAAACACCATTTATTTATTTATCATGAAATTTTTTGCACAAGTTCTTTATTTATTTATAAGACTGAATTGAATTGAACTGAATACCGGGTTCGATTCCCGGCGCGGGCTCTCGAAAATTTCGATCTCGGGGTACTGGTCGTCCCCCCTCGCAAAGTGCCTAAGCACCATGAGGGGGACGTAAAGCCTGTAGTGCGGTTGACTACAGTTGATTGGAAGCAACAACAAAAAATTTGTTGACGATAGGCTTCACACATTGGATCAAACGAATTTAAGTAAAATTTTCATCGCTTCAGTGAGTAGATTCTTGAAAGAAGATTCTCATTAGTATTAGTACTGTATTCCAATCTTTGCAATAAAACGCTACCTCATTTTTTTCTTCTGTACCCCTAAAATAATCAATAAAACATTCTTATAGTTCGGAATCAGGTATCAGGAAAAAATAAATTCGTTATAAGTTGTCAAACTGAAAGAATTTGCTTTTCCCATCAGCAGTGCGTGTCCCGGTGGGTTATTATGACGCTAAGAGGTAAGTTCTTATAAAAAAAGTGAAAATTCTTAAAGCCTAGTCTTCGTGCAGACCCTGCCCAACCTATTCTAATTCTCTCAAGCAACGTTGAAATTGAAATGTGCGTGTAGAGAAAGGGGGCAAATTCATATTCAAAACTATTCATGAGCACAGTAGGCTGCATTGCAGATGCTTCTTGTCCCTTGGGCCTGTGATCGTCAAATTTGATTTCAAATGAATTAAACATACGAAGTTCTTTAAATAGCATTTGAAAAAACGTACGCCGAAAGATTGAACTCAATGAAACGAATGTGATTAAAACACAATATTTTATAGAAATACTACAGCTTTTCGTCATTTCCTACATTTCAGTTAAAGGTTCACGCTTACATCTAAGTTATTACAATATATGCATACTATTGAATATTATGCAGTATTTATTGTTCACAGACCCTCTCTTGTTAATTTCTTTTATCACAACGTTCATGGGAAACGTCACTGATGATTCCAAAATCAAAATGACGGTGCCCATGACCCCCCTAAGCGATCGACATCTGGCAAGGAATATTTCCCGATCCGGTGCATGACGCGTTTATAAGTAGTACACTTTAAAGGAGATTCGAGCAATAAGGATTCTACAAAAAATTTAACAAATGTATTAAAAAAAACTAACACGAGCGCAAAAACCATTTTACTAAGACGATGCAAATCACAGGCGTTTTTCGCGAAAGCCATGTTTTATTTGGACTACAAGAATAAATCTTGTCAGCATTTTAAAACTTCTCGTGCTTCGTAATATACCAATACATTGAAAGGAGTGAATATATTCGAATGAGGTGCTCTAAAAAAAATCGAGCATGCTCGTTTCCTGTTTTTAGAGCGAAACAGGTTAGAGTCAAGAAAGCAGCGGGCGAGTTCGATGGAGTCGACACAATACCTCTATTATCCCTTTTGAATGGTTAAATCGAATGCTTTTTCTTGGAGATCTGGTTGCCGACACGACATTTTCTAGATAAAATTCATTCGAACTCTTCTCCCAGCTCGTTCGCTAGCTCCGCGATTGTCGATTTGTAAGGCACACAGGCCGAGGTTAAACATGCGACGATGCGTCAAACGTCCACCGTTCCAGGGAAAAATCCATTACTGTCGCCCACACGGAGATCCACTACTAAGCGCATGCCGCCACCAATGGATTGAACAAAACCCTCGAACCGATAAATAGGAATCTCAACAACGGAATCAATATGTGTCAACGTTCTCGTGAAACAACCACATTTTTCAGGTGCACTTTTTGCAAAAAGGTCCTGAGCTGATTATTTAACTTTAATTTCTATCTCATTTTTAACAAACTAAATTTTACTGTAGTCTTTTGTTATCTATCAGCCAAATTTGTGCCACAAATCTTGACATTGAAATTCGTTAGTACACATTCGTATACAGGGGGAGCAATTTTTCCTTCGCACGAAGTTGTCGCGTATCTGATGCCTAGCGAGATAATACGTCATCGGATCTTCGAGTGTCTCAAGTCATTATACCCGTGACATAATTTGACGCGTACGTCATCGTGGTAAACCTTTTTGGGGCGACTGAAACAGTTGACACCGTAGGGGTGACCGTGACCATACGGTTAACCGTGACAAATCCGAGCGCTATTAATCAAAAGCGTGTTCGTCGTGACACGCGATCCATTGAAAACGACGACTTGGGTGACGACATGGGCATGGTGAATATTGAATATTGTTTTTGTCAACGTTTTATTGACTGTAGGATTTTCAGAACTCAGTAGCATCGGTCAGGGAGCCTTTAAAGCAAAGTAATTTATACAGAGTATTCACAAAATATCATGAATCACCCGAATTCGGATTTATGATTATGATTTGTACTTTTGGCTCGTATTCTGAAGGGGGATTGTAATGTCAATATTGATGAAATTGTGAGACAGGCTCCTACTAGGTGTTGAAGAGCGGGACATACTAAAATGGTTCAGGAGCTGCATTGTAGATGTGACTCGTACTTCAACTCCTATTTCCCCAGAGTGTGTCGACAGTGGAATAGCCTAAATGAGTCTCAAGTCAAGAGCCTGTTAGGATAGGACAACCAAACCTTTGTCCTTAACTGGTCATTTGACCCCCGCCATAGGCCCCATCCGGGGCTGCTTGTGGGTATATATTGTTATTGTAATTATTGTAATGACGAATGGATGTGAATTATGTTGGTTATGTTTAATCGTAGTAGTGTAGCATGTAAATGTAATGTAGCATGTAGCATAGTAGTAAATGTAGCATGGTTTAATCGAGTTTAATTAGTTAAGTGGTGAGTAGTAGACTAAGTAGTTAAGTTGAATTCGTTCAGTGGAACATGTGGCTAACAGGTGGAGACTTTAAGTGTGCGACTTTCAGGAAGTGGGATCAATTTAGACGATATTATTTAATTTTGTTGTCCTTCACCGATAAAATATATCAACAAATAACCATAGATGATTAGGAAATGTTCTAATTGTGTGATTTAGTTTTGAAATTAATGCGAAATATTAGTCAATTCAAATTATTTTTAAACTAAACTTGGTTCTACAACTTGTTCTACAACTTGGAGCGGTTGAAGACTTCAACCACTTTCTCTCTGAGAACAGATTGCACAAAATAGGTCGAAAACAAGTTTTTCCCTTCGACTCTATCGAGCGCCTACTGTGTGATTGAATCCCAATTACAAAAGGAAATAATTTAGAACCGAGGCCGGCGCAGTATCCCGCAGGGAATGTCTCTTCCGATGAAAATAATAAAAAATAATATCAATAATAAAATGGATATCTCAACAATTCACGATTTTCTTTTAAGATGAGACGAGAATTGAATGAACTCTGGAAAACGTTTGACAAGTCTCGTTTTGCTCTTGTCCAAAATACACTGTAGTCGTCAAAGATGCAGCTCAATACAATGACTTAGACCATCATCCCCTCAAGTTATAATTTAATCAAATTTTTTATAACCAGAGGATAAGAATGTGGTTCGTGTCCTATTGCCACAATGCACTGCTTAGCTAACAGGAACAGGCACAAAAGACTCTCCACGAAATGCAAATGTTTACTATTGTTTCGAGTTGCCACTCAGTTTCACTTACACTGAAAAAATGAATATGCATAGGCAAGTGCAATATTTTTTTTTCATGTCACTGTAGTCACTGCACTACAGGATTTTCTGTACCCCTCATGGTGCTTAGGCACTATGGCGAGGTATACCGATTCCGAACTGAAATTGCAGTCGTTTAAGAAGCTAGATAACATCACTTCTCTTTAAAACCAAGAGTGGACAAATTGTGTCTTCGTTATCAAGATAACACCAGCGCAAGAAGATAATGGGTCATATAAAACTACCCGGTCCCCTCTTTATCTTTATCGCTCTTCATATGCGAAGAGTTGCGCCGTACATCAGGCTGCCTCGCATTGCATCGTGCCATCGGTGATTGCCAACACTTAAAATCGGGGGCAGCAATCCCAATGATCTATTCGGTGCCAGCTGTATCAGAAAACACTCGCGTCCTGACTAGTGCCGAGCCGAGAAAGAGGAATACTGAGACGTGACCGAATCTATCCAACAATATCTTGAAACGTCAAGCTACATGTAGTATTAGTGATAAGCATTCATAAAATTGATTTAGTACACCTACTAACTACTCCATTTTTCGTTCACTGCACAGACTTATCCTCCTCCCCCCAACATATTTATTCCGTTTATCACAGCTTGCATGTGCAACGCTATCGATCTTGGAAACACTCTGTTTGCTCGGAAACGTTTGGTCTCATGCTCAATGCGATACATGAAACTCCGTCTGCTGCACCCAAAGTGGTGTAAGGTTAGAGAACTATCTGGTGAGAGTCATAACACTAGTGCCGGTAGATGGCGAAGTGGTGAATCATTTTGTCTTTCAACATAATACCATCTGTATCTCAATTGGTCGCCAGCGGGGAGCCTTCGTTTAGGAAAAGCCCTTGTCGGCGGTGATAAAACGGTCCATGGTTTATGACCCCCTCTTAAAGTCAATGACGTATGTGACCCTTCTGCACGCTACCGTTTATTTCAAAACGGTGCGCACCTTAATGGAGTTTTCTGGCGATTAATTTCGACCCCTAATTTAATGGTTGGACATTCGCAAGCTCTTATACACACAACCAGTCTAGTCAGATGCTTTGTCGAACTGAGTTGCATCTTTTGGCACTCGAATTTGTTTATGATAAATAAATTGAAAATGTTGTGTTAAAATTTAAACGACTGTGGCTCAGTCAAATAAAATGGGCACGAATTAATATCCTACAGCTGTTTTAGAGGTGATGTTGTTGACAAGTAACGTTTTTTGGAAGATGTAAGAAGGTGCTTTCATTTTGTAACTTTTCCAAAGTTGATTCCATCCAATTTTGCAATTCCACATTTCAATATTTTATTTAATAGATGTTTAGCATTTACTGAATTAATGAATACGCATATGACTAACTGTGGTTTCGGCGGTCACGGGTTCGATTCCCGGCGCGGGCTCTCGAAGATGTCGATCCCGGGGTTCCCCGTCCCCCCTCGCACAGTGCCTAAGCACCATTAGGGGGACGTAACCTGTAGTGCGATTGACTACAGTTAATTGTAAAAAAAAATGTATTTTGTAAACATAGATTACTTATTGTTTACGTAACAAAACTGCGCTCTTATAATGACACACCACGTAAACTGCATCCAAGCTAATGAATGCATACGAATGTGAAGCAAATACTTCCAATGTTTTCTATTTATCTATAATTAGGAAAAGAGAATAATAACTTTTCCTATACTGTTTACTTAGTTTCGTCATCGTCTTCACAAAATCAATACGATCACGAAATTCATCTATATCTATAAAATATGTGGGAAAGAATATATTCACCAGCAAAAATTATTCTTATGATTTAATCGTCTACAGTGTCTCTCGCCCACGTACACTGCGGGGATATTTTTTCTCAAATAAACGCCAACGCTCAAAAATCAATTTATTTTCGATTGTACTCGCCAGGGCAACGCCACATCAAGCGTCGTCGTGACCGCAGGCAAAATAAACGAGAGCGCGACGACTTGAGAAAGAGCGAGAGATGAAATGAAGACTTTTCGTTCGTTCGTGCGTCGACACTGACAATGCTCCGAACCCTATGCACCGTGACAAACTCTTAGGTATTTCGGCACGCTTTCGCACAAAGGGGTATGGTATTACCTCCGTTTTCTTTTGAACATTTTTAAAATTCTCTCCTCTTTTTGACTTGGGAGTCGTTTCAGTTTTCGATTACGTCGCTGAATTGCCTGAACGTGGTAATCTCAAGAAGTGAAAGAAAGAAATGCTACCGTTAATGTTAAGATGTTTTTCACCCCTTAAATCGTTCAGAGATTGGCCCTGATTGACCCGGTAATCTTGTTTGCCGTTTTAAAATTAAAATTGTTCCTAAAATGCGCTGATGATTTTGATAAACGGTATAACGGGTTGAAGAGGGTTTCTGACAAGAGTATTTCAGTTAAATCGGGAAGCAATTTTCAAGATTGCCGAAGCTACTTAAAATTGACTTTGAATTAGCATCCGAGAAGTACGAAAAGTGAATTGCGTTGAGATATTTTGAATTACTTGTAAAGGTTGGCGATTCTTAAAATCCTGTATGCAACGATCGATCATGTTGTCAAAATAGCAGCAAAGGTATAAAAGGTACAAATAGGGGGATTTAACGGTGAACCTCCTTAACAAACATTATTTTTAAAGGTATAAAACCGAAGAATAGTAGATCTAATATTTTGTATTCATTGACGCGAGCGGAGAGATGCCATTCCAAGTGCTCATAGTTGTACATTGGGCTTCAGACGGCTACAGCTCTTTGCCTACTGCGCATGATATTCGCTAACATATGGTAGGAACTGGTAACTCTTTGGGGTGATGTGCGTGCATTTTGTTTACAGTTATTATCACCTGATAATAAACTGGAAGGAAAGATTAAATAAATTATTTTAACCACAGGCACCACGATAACCACCAACCCACCTCCATGCATTAACTGGACCTGGAAAAGAAGCACGAATCCCTTTGGCAAACCTGCAGTTGGGCTCATGAAATTACCAATTACTGCTTTCAGGATTTTATTTTATTTTTTATTATTTCCCTTCACTGTAGTCAATTCACTATGCGCCTCTATTATTTAAGAAACTGCTGGTATCAATGGAGCATATTTGGAATTGCAAACGGAAATATTATTGAAATCAACAATTTTCTATTTATTTAATGGGATGGATGATTTAATGGGTCATTGGCATGAAAGATAGAATAATATTATCAATATGATGAATTACCGACAGTAAATAAATTAAAAATCAGTACAGTACATTATAATATCAATATGTTGTGTTACTGACAATAAATAAATTAAAAATCAGTGCAGTACATTATATTATCAATATGTTGTGGTAATGACAATAAATAAATTAAAAATCAGCACAGTGCATAAGAGAGAATATTTTATAACAGCGCATTATAGCATTTTAGCTTGGCTCGCGCTACGCAGGCCGATAAACGATATACATTTACTACAATTGCCGCTAAATAACAGTAATTAAACTTGCAAAAGGTCTTAGGCATTGCAACGTAAATTTAGTCATAAAATATGCACGTGTGCGCTAATTGACGAAATTATCCTATGAATAGATAAAATACCGTACTGTGCTACATGCCAATATTGTATAGTGTTGCCTGACAAACAATGCTCGTAAATTAAAATGATCATCTCCACTTTGTTTATGTAAACACAACAGTCATATGAAATCATTGCCCCTCACATAGCACCTAAAGGGGTACAGAAAATCCAAATCCATAAACTAACAGACTACAGTGAAGGGTAATGAATGCTTTCTTCAAGAAACTAACCACGTCCTAGATGTGGAGAAATATGGAACAAAAAGGATTAAAGTCAAGGCTATGGTGGATAATGCTTTCCATCACTTCAATCTGATAAACTAACAGAGCATCTCAAGAAAAACCCAAATATCTTCTGGAAATATGATAATGAGCGTAGAAAAGATAAAAGGACAATCCAAATAACTCCTAACAAAAAGTCTGATCCAAATAACTACAGGTCAATTTCTCTTACCTCGGTTGTTGTCAAAATATTAGAACATATAATATTTTCCAATGTTATGAAGCATCTTGTTAGAAACAATGCCCTTAATGATGCAGAACATGGGTTTATAAAGAGACGTTCCTGTGAATCTCAGCTTGTCCTTCTCACTTCAAACTTCAGCTTGACCTTCAAAAATCCTTGTCTGGACGTAAGATATGATTTTCTTAGATTTTAGCAAAGCGTTGAGCTCGTTGAGACTCGTACTTCAACTCCTATTTCCCCAGAGTATGTCAACAGTGGAATAGCCTTAACGAGTCTCAAGTCAAACACAGTTTCAATGTTTCAATATTGTTAGTGCAGGTCTCAGGTAGATATTTGAAACGCTTTCGTGCGCTAAACAAATAGATTTTCGAATCATTAACGGACCCGTTATCTGATTTAACGAAAGACTGCATCCGCTCGCCTGTCGAGTTTGAATTATGATGTGGACTTAGCTTTAAGTTACATGTACGACAGAATTACTCGTACAAAAACAACAAAGCCGCCGGTAGACAATCATTGGTCATAAATCTATTGGTGAGCCTGTTTAATGCAGTCATTTGTTTTCACTGGAAGTGTTGCATAGTATTTAAGAATTGTGTTCAAGTTATTCACTGTTAACAACAAACCAAAATACTTTAAATGGGGCTTTATTCGATGTACAACTTCCTCACTTTTTCCCCAGACATAAAAACGAATGTCTTCTTCTTTGAAACAAAAAAAGCAGTTCCATTTTTATTGCAAACTACTTTTGTTAGATACGTTTATAAGAGCAGGCATCAGAATGAAATAGCAAATTGAGTTATTCTTAAGACTAATTGTTGCAGTAACACATAAAAAACTCACATGTTCTTATAATAAACATCAAAATCGATATATTAGCGACTTCAAAGTCGTGGCAATTGAAACTGAATTTTCCTGAATGGTCCAAACTGTGGAGAAAACCTTCAACAGCTTAAATTAATGCTAATTTACTAAAGTATTTACCTTGGTCGCGAGTTTTATATAGCAGCACTTTATTCAATACAAAGACAATACAATATGATTACAAGCTGGGGTTGTTTATCAGCTCTTAGATTCTGATTGCGTCCGATTGGAAATACAGGTTGAAAGTAAAAGAGATAATGGCATCGCGAGAGAAACTAACAAAACAATTGTACCTAATGTACTCCTACCCTCTATGCAAAATGTGTCCACGACGATCTGCTGCTATAATCCATGTTCGAGACCCGGTCCAAGGTCCGATAAGTCGTCCTAACGATAAGCCTAGTTGTATGGACAGGATAGTCAATCCTGGAGCGCTGCGTTGTTGTCCGAAGGAGATTATAATGGCTCATGGACCTCAACCAGACTGGACCAGTGAAAAGTGTTATCAACCAGTCACAAGAGGAGTGCGTTCGCTCGGATTGGCCGTAGGTAATGGGGCGCGTTTAGACGAATAGATGCCACATTGATACGCGAATGACTATTGATTAGGTAATAAAGATCAAGGTTGGAAGCTCGTTGGCCAAAGTAATTTATTTTTGATGTTATGCGCTGCGCCTAATAATGGCATATTCCTCATAAATTATAGGGACACGCAATATCGACCAATAAATACTGTTGAAATCATCGCCAGAGCCTAATGGTATTCGCGCTTTTCAGCATCCCTAGATGGCGCTGGGTTTACGTGTGACCTTTTCGACCTTTGTCGCCTGTGGCTGCGGTGGTCGTTATTAGGAGCGCTCCTCCAAACGCCAGCTATGTAAATACCCCATAGTATAACTAAAAGGACACCAGAGAGCACCACGAGTCATGATGCGACAAAGCCTCGCATGAGATACGTATTCTGCGCATTTTAGCTTCATAAATTAGCGAGCTGGTGAAAAAATAGAACGTCCGGTTAACGTAATGCGTATGCCTTAATTGTTAAAAAGCAAGTCGAGCATCAGATGCAACGTTAATTAACAGAGCTTGAGAGCCACTTTCATAACAATAAATGTTCTCCGACTTTTAGGGTTGATTATTAGAAATTCTTATAATCAGTCTATTGAACCAATATTTACACTCTCTCACTTATTCAGTTGGCCTAAATGAAGTCTTTCTATTTCATTTTCAAACAAGTATCTCGTATGTTTGAAAAGCAATGGAGTATTTTGCACGGCTGACGGTGGCCCAGATTTCTATTTTGCGACTGTTCGCTTCTGGCGCTGACCTCTTGCAGTGCCAAATTTATTATTTGTCTCATTGATTTATTTACCACCGAAAAAGCACGGGAGAGAGAGAGAGAATGCGCAGACTGTTATATTGCTTTGCTCGGAGGCGACAAAACGCTGCAGCGCGAAAACAATAGCCCCGATCAATTTCGGAACTCGTTTCTGTCCGCACTTGGCCAGACAGTCGGAAACGAAATTCGATGTTCAATGGCCCCATGTCCGGTTATGCAGCACGATAACGCATCTCACTTTGAAGAAACAGAATGTCAAGCGTTATCATATGGCAATTCCATGCACATAAACAATAACCATTCGGGATCTAGATAAAGTGTAACTGTTCTTAATTTTTGGTTTAGAAATTCAGAACTTATTTACGTATTGTGATTGTCGGGCACAGTTTCATTCACATTTAACCAAAATTAATCCGCAAATGCCTTGATTACTTGTAATCCAGCAATGCCAAATATTTGTTCAATTTGTAGAAAGTTGATTAGCTAGACATTCGCGACATCTTCGAGCCAAATCTATCGTTCTGTCATAAATTGATAATTTTGTAGAGAAAGATTCATCAAGTATTCATCATCTATTTGCATGTATGTGGATGTCGCAAAATCTGCTGAGATGATGTTTTTCAATTATGTCAAATGGAATGGCCGGCCGTTCAGAGGATGCAAAATATGTTGTTCAAAATTCCATTGTTGACAAAATTATTTATGTCAACAGTCCCAATAAAACAAGAATTTGGTTAAGGTTTTGCGCGAATTATTATTACAAAATTATTGCTCTTCTGAATTGAAATTGTTACAATAATTAAAATGTTGTTGTCCTAGTTCAATTGCTGCCCAAAATACCTGACATTTCTACTAATTACCATTGTGTGGGCTAGAAAGAGGGTGCTAATTGTCAAACAGCCTATTATAATGATAAATGTAGAGATATTTCGCCGTATTTAGCTGGCGTAAGCCTAAATACAATCTGTTTGCGTATACGAAACTCTCTATTTGCATATACAAATTCAAACATATCCATGGTTGAGACTAACAATTAATAGATAACCACTCGCACATCAATGCAAATGCAGGAAAATTCATTATTAAGTAAATAAATGCCGTACGAGTAGACTGAAATAAATCTAGGTCAATTCAAGGATGCTGCTGGCTATATACCAAAGATATATTAAAGAGTATATTTCGATAAATTAAAGAGAAACTATTGTTCCGCTTCCTCATCGCAACGTGTGCCCATTGATGAACCACTGCGCAAATGGCCATCTCTGAAACAATATATTACAAAACGGAAGCGATAGTGGCGACACTAGGGGCGAACGGAACTACCAAAACCATTAACGACGATCCATTTCCGCAGCGTTGAAAATAGTTCCTCAAATGTGTGCTTCCTTTAGTTATATATATATCAGAAACGATTACGAATGGGTCACGAACCTGATTCGTCGTTCTATTAAAACAGCCGTAAATTCAAAAAAACAAAAAATACTCGTCAGGTCAGATAAGAGAGATTGAGCCCTGCCTTCACATTGTAGGCAGAAGCTGCAAAAATGGAGAACTGGCGGGAATCGATTTTTGCGCAAGACATCGAGAAAACGGAAGTCACGCCTTGAACAGGAAAAACTCGATCTCGACAAAATCGACAAAGCTGAACAATTTCACGTTATACGAACTATTTTTTCGAACACTTAGCGCGCTCCGTCACGGGAAATCCCAATCCAATATGGAGACTACACGTAAAAAATCGTATACGACCACCATGTTTTTCGTTCAATGGCGCACGCGATACCGCGGGGACCGACGACGGTATGTTTAACTGCATCGCTACGAACGCCTCAGTCTCACACAAAATTGGGTCAACATCTCCACCGAGCGAATTTATTCCTGAATACCCCCCCCCCTCATCCATCATTAAGAAAAAAGTATGGCAATTCCACAATCTGCTCACAGAGAGCCAGGCGCCATTTTAACAGTCACTGCAGGGCTCTTACCTTCCTGGAAAAATCGTCTCGGAAGTTGCTCGTCGTGGTTTACCAAAAACCAGTCGTGGATAATCCGAATGCTGCGCGATAGTTCTGTGCCGACGATGAATAAAAACAAGAGGAAAATTTGTCGTCACTCTCTCTCTCTCTCTCTCGGCACCGATCCTAGCAAAATTGAAGAGCGCACCACGGACACTAGATGGCGTGTTTTTTGTGGGGGAGAGGAGAAATCCTGTTGCGAAATTTGTGTGTGTTCAGGGAGTGCAGATTTTGATAATTCGTTGTCGATGTGTATGTACGGGAGAGGAGGGTGCAGATATGTGGGAGTCAATCCACCCGATGTCCGTCAGAGGCTGACCGTCAACAGAAAAACTAAAGCGGTTCAGCTGGAATTGGCCATGATGACGATGGTCGCGGTCTCTCTCTCTCTCCCCGCCAAAGTACTCTGACGTTGCTGCTGGTGCTATTGCTTGATGCCCGCCTGCGCTCTATCGCCGTTCTCGTCACGAAACCCCGTGCGGCAATCAATGAATGGGGCCTCGTCCACTGGATGGTGTCGGTTGGAGGGGTGGCAGGTTGTTGGGGGAGATTGGGGATTCGCCGCCACGTGGCGCGCGGTATCGTGGTGGTGGTGGTGGTGGGGGAGGACCAATATCCGTTACTAAAGAGTTTGCGGAAATTGATGTGGACGTGGTGTCAAGAGGAGTGACGTCAGCGACGTTGACCGGCCAAAATTTGGTCTTGCTGAAGGCGACGACGTGAAGTGAAGCGAAATTAAAACTCCTAGGGGATCTATTTCGATGTTATAAGATATCTGGGATTTCATGATTCCAGACGTGCGTTCAAGGCTCGGAGGTCATCTCATCCTCACTTCCCCCCCGGGACCATTAATAATAATAAAGACTTTTTGTTTTCGCTCCCAAAAACGATGTATACCCTTTACAGGGATGTCCGGGACAGCGTCACGTCTACCATGCTTTCTCAAGTGTGAAGTAAAAAAATAAAGCTTTTCCCAAACGATTGCTATTCGCACCAATGCGGACAGAAAATATGGAATGGAGGGAAACTGGGGGAAGAGCACCGATCCTCATCAGAAAGCAGAAGAGCGTGCCACACGCCAGAAGGGGGCGATGCGGCCATGAAATTGGTCAAACGGATCATATGACGTCATCAGACCGTGCGTGATCCAATACTGGGTGTACTCGGATTAGAAGATTAGGTTAAATGGCCCCATTCGACAATAACAACACAAAACTAGCTCCTCTAGAACAACAAAATGAACCGCATATAAATGTAGTATGTGTCCATTTAAATAGCGAAAAATGTCAAATGGGTGCAGCGAAATATTTGACGAGTTTATTCGTAACAAATTTACGATTCGTTGTTTTCCACATGCAAAAATATAAAACAGAAAACAATAAAATACTGGTTCATACAAAACCAGAACTTTAATGTTAGTCTTCCACACATAAAATGTAAAATCCGTAAAAATCCGTTCAACTGGGGTGGCGCATTGTCAACACGGAAGCAGAATCTAATTTATTGACATTATTAATAATTTGTAATTTAAACTCTTCCGCGACATATATTCTGCAAATGGAACGAGCATCTCATGTTTGAATCCATGCGTCAGAAACCAGACGAGATTACGAGCATCCACCTTATCGCGTTCCGTGTGCACACTGATAAACCAACGATAGGGGCAGCTTTTCGTGAACGGCAGATAAGCCCAACATTCGTTTTCGAGGGGTGAGGAGAGGGGAAGAGTGAAAGAGGGGGTGGTGTATTTATTCTGGGTAGGGATAACTCGCTATACCCGAGGTTAACAAACTGTGATTCGCGCTCATCCGCAACGAGCGCCACCTGTACTGTGACCGAGTGTTCGCATCGCCTTGCTCATTTGTTGAAAATTGTTTGTGAAAGGATTTAAGTTTTAAATGATAGTAGGGGAATGCTGGACGACATTCAGATTCGGCGACAAAGATGAAGACGAGACGAACTTAATCTTTATAAAATTGGAGGGTAATATAAGAAAGACATGAAATAATATACAATATACACGCAGATGTTTTTGTTATTATATTGGAGAATCTCAATAATTATTACAGAACAACTGTATCAAATTTTACGGTACAACAGGTTCTAGGTACCGTAAAATGTGATGCAGTTGATCTGTAATAATTCTGGAGATTCTCCAATTTAATAACAATAACATCTGCGTGTATATTGTATATTATTTCGTGTTTGACAATGCATATTCTGATTTCACCTTCAGCTTCACCTACTATCATTTATAATTAATATCATCGGTTTCCTAACTCTATCAATTGAAATGATTTAAGTTGTGAAGAGCGTTTTGTCAACGATTATTTTAAGTTAATTTAATTGATTTTCTTTTTTATTGATTCATTGCAATTTTTTTTAGGAAAACGAAAACTAAACTTAATTGATTTCCAAATAAATAGCAGAAAAGAAATGCTTTGGTTAACACTGTACTTTCTTTCATTTCTTTGAAAATATCATTCAGACTATTTTCGCTTTAGAGTCAGGCAAATTAAAATCTGAAAATTAATTCTACAAAAATAATGTTTAAACCAAATAAAGATAAATGATATGAGGGATTTAGTGAGCGAGCTCGCCACTCGGTTCGTCTCCTTTATTCGGCCTGTCTCGAATTCAAACATTTAATAGACAAATGATATGTTTGGCACATTCGAGTACTGAACATTACCAATTTGTAAACAAACTTGTTCACGCGTAAACAATAATATAAATTATTATTTAGTAGTTTATAAAGATTGTTTTTGCATACAGGGCGCAGTCCAAGTAGGACAAGTCACCATTGGACCTAATGGAGTTCAACCAAAACCGCACACTTCATCCGTTCCGCCATTTTTGGAGGTCAGTAGGCCGTGCCCGTATCGGTACATCCGCTGATTCACACGACCGTCTGGTTGGATTATTGATCACCTTGACGGATACACGAGTCTTCATAGCTTTAAATGGCGCTAGCCTCATTGGAAAAGGCCACATCAATGTTTCCACGGAATTAGTTCCACCCCCGTCGTCTCATCTACGTATAGCCAATGCATCCGTGCCCATTCCAAACCAGTGCTCAGTTTGTCTTCCATTTATGCGCATGCGTAATGCTGTGTATCCAACTTTCGTTCCGCGAACGCGCAAGGTTCAGCAACGCTCCACCGCGCATGCGTCGCTCCAGCAGCCGCAATGGCTGCTTCGTACTTCGACCTTTTATTTACAAGATTCTCCTAAGACGCTAGCATATATTCTATTCTCGCAAGACGATAGGTCGTCACCTGCGCGCGTAAAACGAATCAAAAACTAAATTCGAAAGTTCAAAATTGTAATAATTTGATTTGAAATTCGTTACGAGTACAACATTGTGTCAACGGTGTCACAAACTTAATCGTTATATTAATTTTATTTTAAATCGTCATGATTAGGGGTTCGAACTCCGGATCTCGTAGGACATTAAATATATATTCGATAATTCAATGAACGTTCAGAGGTTTGATGTTCCAGGTCGTGCTGAAACAGGACAAATTTGAGAATAGATTCGGAATAGATTTGATGAAACACATTGTCTTCTGTCGCTAACGGACATGAATTTTATTTTACCATCAACCATAATCTACAATCTTGAAAACTGATTTCAAACGGTAGAATGGCAGCTGGATCACATAATTCACAGAATGGAAGTAGTGGTTCGAACCAGACAAGAATTGAAAGCATATTGTCACGGCACGGCGCCTCCTCGGCGCCGCGGGGTACGCACCCGTGGCGGGGCGCCATTGATGGCCAACCAAGGCGG
>JAQGBY010002915.1:0-21029 GCA_034698785.1 Mycogona germanica | reverse complement strand
AATTTCGGGACAGACCGAACGATAGAGACGAACACGAGTGGCGAACTCGTCTGATAAATAATATTTTACTATTATTAATTGAACTGGTAGTTGCGAAAAATACAGAGTTTCGAACAGACCGGGACTTGAACACCGGATCCCTGGATTCCCGGTCCAGTGCTCTAATAGTACGACGAGTTCGCCACTCGTGTTCGTCTCTACCGTTCGGTCTGTCCCGAAATTAATGTTCGCGATTAAATCACAAAAATCTCATTGTCAAGTTCAGAGAATCAAATGTGCTACAAAGTATTTTCTGTTTTATGTTCATACACAACTTGCATTTTACATTTTTTTAATTATGTATTTTTTTAACACAAAAATAAATGTCTGGATGGTTTTTCCCGTTAACATTTTGGTGCATACAACCCGCCCGAACCACCTTAACCCACTTTTCCTGCCCAACCGCTTTAAATTCTACAGCCTTTCATTCAGTATGTGTCTAGTCCAAGGTTTTAGGAATATCTAATGAATGACAGAGGATGTCAAATTTTGAGATTGGCTAGCGTGACCCTTAAAAAACCTCAAAATTCAATCACTGCAGCACAATTTGGGCAACGACTGCTTAAAATCAAATTTACATTTTGAAGCATTTCACGTACGTTAGCACCACGTTAATGTTATTTTGTTTAGGTCCCACGAGAACATCCAAGGAATGATTTCAAAAATGACTACACTTAAACTTTGACTTTAAACTCACACACGTGTTTGGGGGGAAAAGAAAAGGACATTTTTGTTCCAATCGTAAACAACCGCACTACAGGCGTTCTGTACCCCATCATATATCGGGGCACTATATCAACGTCCCACTACATAAGTGACTCAAAACGATTTGTCATTGAAAATGCGAGGAGCACGTGACGTTACTTTTTGGGCACGCCTCCCTGAAATCCCAGCAATGACGCGAGCCACAGTCTCAATACCACTGCTCAACACACCACATATCTCACCTCAAATGATGCATCGTAAATTTAAGAGTCTGTACCGAGACATCATTTCAATTAATCCAATTCAATAATGAACATTTCTCACACACAGAACAGCTTCTCTCCCACCAAAACAATCCTTACTGGAAACACAAGCGTGGTAACGAATCTTCTAAAAGAGACAACGGGAAAAGTGGGATGGGCTCATGGCGGGAGTAAGGGTCGGAATGGACAATGGACGAAAACCACATAAAACATTCACAGATTCAGAATGTATGACAACGCTCAATGAGACACTACAGACAAACGAATTTAAATTGTTTTAAAATTGGAAACTCACCGATTTCGGAGGGGTTCAACGGTCGATTGAGAGTAGACGGACACCGGTGAAATACGGACGAGATATCGCGACTGCCCCCGCAAATAAAGCTGGGAAGATTCCAGACGAAAAAAGTGATCCCAGGTAACTGTTTAAAAAGTCAGGGATGATTTGTTGATGGCTGGAAGAATCGCGGTCGGGGAAAACACGAAGCACTTGGCGCGAGTGAGAAAAATAAAAAATGTAAGAAAAAGAGTCTCTCGGGGTTCCCGACCTACAGAGGTCGTCGGCATCCGAACACGGGGGTGGGCAGTCCGGGGTTGGCAGAGAAAAAAGGGGTTCCTGTGGAGCGACGCACTCGGGTGGGGAAAAGACACACACACGGAACTGATTCTCTTTATTTCGCGTATAACTCCTCCACACGAATCGACAATATTTATTGCTACGAAATTAGCGAAAATAAAATATATAAATAAAAGTCGCAGCAGTAAAATATCGCAACCAACCAACCGGCACACAAGCGCAGAGCCGAATAAAAATAATGGGGGGGATAAATGAAATTGTAAACATACGGTCGCTCTTGGTAGCCCCCGTTTTCATCAGAGCGTCAATTAGCATCGACATATGGGAGCGTTAACCACCAGATTATCGTCCCCACAACGTCTTTAGATTGCGATTCACCGGTTAAACCACGTATTTAACGCGACCCAATGTCGATGATAATTGGATGACCAGATGGAAAGCGAGCATAATGTTTCTTCACATTCGGGGACAAATTAGACTAGCGCTTGCAGCGAGACTAGTGGCGAGCGTACAATCACTTGTTTATCAACAGAGGATTCTTTAATGATTGGTAGAGGCAGGCCCATTAGAAAATGACATACAGCATGTTCTCTTGATTTTCATAATTGTTTCACCATGAATTAGCATAGTGTAATAATTTTGTATTTTTTTGTTCAACAATGTATATTGATCTAAATTTGTCTATTTTTAGTATAACGATCTGATTATGAATATCGTTTCTTGACCTTGATTACTGCGTAGGCGGCACGGCAGCATGTCCACAAGGGAGCTGAAAAATGCTTTGTGCGCCATTCAAATCTATAGAGGCACCGAGGAGCGCTCACGAGCGATCGCGACGTTGAAAGCTCAATGCGCTGCTCATATCATTCCATTAAACTAATTTTAATACATGTGGCGTAATCTGACGGCAATATACGGAAACTTTTGAACCATGTGCGCCGAGGATTTTCTAGGCGGGCAAATACAAATCATCAAAAACAACATGTCTCGATTCCAAATACAATGTATATTCAAAATTGTATTTTAAAAAGTTTATTTCCAAAGTTATTCTAAAAAATCACATTTTCACTAGCAAATAAATAATCTCACATTTTCTATCAACCGCAGAAGGACTAGGGTAACATCACGATAACTTTTCTTCAGAAAATGGTCATAACACCTTTACAAAAAAAAAAATTAAAAATAATATAAATAAAATTGTGACAAATATACCATCAAAAATTTGTTTCGAGAAAAACTAACTGCAATTCTGGAAAAGTTAGTCAATGTCCATATTACGCATTTTAACAGTAGCCCATTGTTTAATTGCTTAAAATATGCTATTTAAGTCGGTGCATACCGTTTGGTCATCAGTAGTTTGAACCCAATATTGGGTTTGAATACCCCAATAAATGTTTCTATAATATCTGGCAGTGATATGATATAAGACAGACTACTTCGAAAAATTTGTATTTTTGTACTCTGAATGCCAGCCTAAAAAATGTATTTTTTACAATTACAATATTGTACAATAGTACAATAAAACAAGCAGTCCCGGATAGGCTAACAGGCTCTTGGCTTGACTCATTAAGGCTATTCCACTGTCGACACATTTGACACTTTAAAAATTACTGATTGGCTCGTTAAATAAAACTTCCAGTCATGTCCTTCTCCCTTCAATTCTAAATATCGATTTTCTTCTGATTAAAAATTATCAAAATAGAATTTAAAACGTGACTTAGGTAAAACCGCCAGCCCGCTGATCTCCTATTCTACTGCTTGACGCAGTTTCGGTGTTCGGTTGGTCAACTGGTAGGTCCCGCGACAACGGCTTGTACATCTTGTCCGACTTGGCCCTGCCGACAGCAAGAGTCACCGGTTTGGCCTCCTTGGCGGCGGGCGGACCGGGCAACCGGTCGGCGCCGATCTGACGAAGAAACTCCAACTGGAATCCGGACATCTTCTGCGAAAAATAACCCATCGGTTCGACGGGATCCAGGGACTTGATTTTTGATTGTACGTCGGCTGTCAGACGGCTCGGACTGGACAAAACGTGATATGAAGTCAATATTTGTTTTTGTTGCGCCGGCGATTGTTGACCAGAAGTTGACGGTTTGGCGATGAGACTCAGGCAGCTCCGAATTTCGATAGGCCAATCTGAAGAGGGAAAAAATCAATAAAACAGCAATGTTCGTCATTCATCCATGATCCAATTTAAATATGAAAAATGAATTATCAATTATCTTAAAATCGTTCCAAGAGTTAGCAAGAATCGATTTTTTAAAATCTAAATGACCTCACAGTAGATTGTCAATATTTCATTAAAAATTTAAATAATCATTAGTGACTGTATTGACATAAACGTTGACCTCACCAAATTTTTCAAAATTTTCATAAGATTCTCTTTATTAATTCTTATCAAAATTGATTTCAGATTTTACAAAAAAATCACTGTCGCAAACACAAGAAAATTGAATTATTTACCCGCGAATTTAAATGAGGACTCAATTCTAACCATGAATCGGCACCAATTCAATGGTTGAAAAAGAAAAACTAGCTGACAGAAAGTTCGGTATCATTCCAACAAAAAATGTTTCTAAAAGTCTAAAATAATTAACAAAATATTTTTTGCGTGCCCACAAGACACCAAGACACACACATGCACACAAATAAAGCAAAAACATCCCCTGGCGCAAGCAAAGTTAGTAGTGCATCAAGAGTTTAGTGACACAATTTTTTTTTATTTAAAAAAAAATCCAATCAACCGTCGTCAACCGCACTACAAGCGCTACATACCCCTCATGGTGCTTAGGCACTATGTGAGGGGCACCTCCAGTACCCCGGGATCGAAATTTTCGCGAGCCCACGCCGGGAATCGAACCCGGGACTGCAGAGTCACAGTCAGTCGCTAAATCAAATGGGACAAACGAGTCGTACACTGTCTGGCTGTTCATAGTTAAACACATAAAGCAGGATTATAATTAAAATTGGCAAATAAAACAGAAAGCCTAAAATAATAAAGAAAGCAATGGTATCACATATAGGTCAACTAAAAAAGAACCAAGAGAACGTTGCTTAACGAGCTAGAAGTTAGCATTCGCGATTTCAGTGCATGCTACTTGAAATTTCGATGTCGAACTTGTCAATATTGATATAGTAAAAATTAGAAAAATAACTGAAAATGATATCTGTATTGACACATCCACTAATAAAGGATTAAAGAAATAAATTTCAAAGAATAGGACTCTCATCTAATTTTATATTCCAAAAAGATTCTGTCGGTAATCAATTGTTTGGTCCAAAAGTGTTTTGATAAATGTTCATATTTTCAACGTGATCATAAAATAAAAACTAATAAAACATGCAGACTGAGACGAAAAAATAAAAAAACGAAGAAATAATGCAATTTAAATCCAACGAATTTATTGATCAACAATAATATTACATCAAAATAAATTAAAATTTGATAACTCCAGAAAATTTGTAGAAGTCGAACCACCGATTGACCAAAAATTCATTTCAGGCGTGCATATAAAATAGCAAAGTGCATGTACGTGAGTGAAAAAAATATGTTGTAATGATTGTCAAACGCGAAATATACTGGCTGGATTATCTAGTTTTGAGGAAAAATTCTTAATCGTCCTGAGAAAAAGGCACATTATTTTCCATATATATATATATATATATTGAATACATGTAGATACATGTAAATATATCACAATTAAAAAATTAAATTTAGCATAAAAAAACTTGAGAATAATTATATGGCAACAGGATGATCTGTCAAACATTGTCAACAAAGCAGCCAGGCAACGGCAAAGCTCAAACATCCAAGCAATCCTGAAAGGCAAAGAAAGCAGAGATCGATTATGATTTTTTGGATTTACCTCCGCCGGGTGAGTTATTTACGTCACGTGGCGAAGCAGTTACGGCTACTGCGTCGGTCGGATGAGATTCGTCGGATTTTGATTCAGGAACTGGCTTGGGGGCCGGCGGAAGTGGCGCTTCGCCGGCTGTCGGAGTAGAGACCTGAATAGAAATCGGAAATAAATTCAAAAAACGCCATGAGGCACTCAAAAACTACTTCGAATTGAGCTTGGAAACATTGAGAAGGTATCTTGTATCGCCAAATTGACACGAATCAAAAAACTGATGTCTGGAAAAAGATTTCTCGAATATTCTGCCATTTTTCATCTATGTAGATGATTGTGTCACTTCAGATCAATGTTATAAATATTTAGCAGATCAAATGATGCATTTTCTCATGACATTTTCTCAACCAGTTTGCAATAAAAAAAATCCCAACTAAAATTGTTTAATGGCGACAAATTTATATTATTTGTAACCTAAATTCGGATAAAAACATTTTAATGAACTTCTGCATCTTAATTTTAGATTATAAAAAATGTTCGCATTGAACCATGAAATAAAGTTGCATGAAATATAATTTATCTTACTTGAAATGACTTTGAGATCAACTGCTGTTGCTGACAAAACTTGAGCGCTTGGTCCAAGACGGGCAGTGGACTATCCACCTGTGCACAGAAAAACGTATTAGCAAAATCATTCCAGCGGGACAAAAAACGAGACAAATTGAACTGGATCATCGGATTTAGTCGAAAGCACCGGGTAACTTGCCTTTCCGTGCACCAAGACGAGGTAAACGTTCTCCACGAAATCGTTGACTAAGCTCTGCTCGTCAACCACCTTCTGCATGTTGAGCCAGGCACGGTGGACGTCCAGCATGAGCTGGGTGGCACTCGCCTGATTGGTTGCCGACGGAGACTCCTCGGAGCACAGCTTGATCATCTTGCCCAGCACTAGCGTTTTGCTCTGCTCGAAAGTTGTTTTCGCCAAGTGCAGGCGATCAATGTCCCGTAAGTATTTTCTTTGGTTATATACCAAATAAATTATATCGTAAGATTAAGTCTGTTACATGAAAGATGACATCAAATGGGGAGTTTCACTGAATTTTAGGCGTTATACCACTAAACATAAAATAAATTTGAAGTCTAGTAACTTAAGACAGTGGATTTGGAAAACTTTAAAAGATATAAAGTGTCTGAAACACGAAAACAAAGGTATAGTAAGCAAAATGCTCTCCAATTATTTTTCCCATCAACTGTAGTCAACCGCACTGCAGGCGTCTCTGTACCCCTCTTGGTGCTGAGGCACCTTGCGATAAGAACGTCCAGTACCCCGGGATCGAAATTTTCGAGAGCCCGCGCCGGCATTCGAACCCGGGACCGCCGAGCCAGTCAATCGCAATACCGACTGGGCTACGAGTCTTACAATAATGCGAATCTACTTTCTCAAACGCATAAACTAGCCAAAAAGAGACATGTCCGGCGACAATATTTTTAAAGATACGACACTTATATTTTTCGTTTATTTGAATTTCAGAAAACATCGAGTCTAGTCATTTTGGACCGCACTTTTCTTTTACAGGAAACGGTTTACGATGTCACTCACTTTCCGGTGTCTGGATTTCGGTGCAGCTGAGTGGTGAGATGCATCATGAGGTTGTGATCGCCCCGTTCCCGGATGATATCCATCAGCATGAGGATGGAGCGGAACATATGGGTGGCAAAACTGCCGGTGCGATCGATCTCGTCGATGGGGATTCGCCAGATACCCTAAAAGGCGGACCATCGTTATCCGCAAATTGATCAGTGATCGTATTTTGAACATTCACCTATGTGCGAACACATGACTTACGTTAAAGAAATTTGTATTTTTCCTTTCGGCAAAGAGCGCCTGGCTAGTCATATGCAAGCAGCTCTGCCAAGTGCCGTTTGGTCCCATCAAGTAGTCCCAACTCTTTTGAGTGTCCTGTAGAATAGAAACCACCATCAACCACTGATGAAATCCAGAGGTGGATTGTCCAACTGCGCAGTAGATACTCCAAGGTTGAGTCAACATGGCGGAAACACCGAAATTGCTAGGCTAGTTATATAAATTAAGATATACTACCTTGTGATATTTGGAGGTGAAGTAGTAGTGAGCCAGTCGGTATAGTGACTTGTAGTGCTGCGGGAACCGACTCAGACACTGCAGCAGCGCCTCCTCGCAGCGACGAATCAGCTGGCGATGGTCCAGACCACTAGCCTTGTCGGTGATTGGTTCTCCGGCCAGCAGAGACGGCACCTTAGCCTCCGCATTTTCGTCGTCGCCACCGGATTTGTTGATCGGTGTCTTTGGAGGACAGCTGCCGTCATCTGTGATGGTGATAGTGCCCGTATCCATCGGGTGTTCGCCAAACTCAAGTGGGTCGTCCGGGGACAGGCGGGAAGGTGGCAACTCCTCAGTGGACGAGTCATCCAACTGGCTGGGCGGGCGCACTATCTTGGTGTCGCCCACCACGATGGCGCCCACCGCTTCCGATCGGCCATCCGCCGTCTTGCCCTCCTCCATCTGCTCGGTGATAACCGACACGATGGCATTCAGAATGTCCTTCACCGCTGCAGAGTCCTTTTGTGAGGATGAGTAACCAATCGTATGATCAATCGGATTGTCAATAAATTCGGAACGTTTTTCATGGCAATTATTCGGATTTGTCCAGGAAATGTAACTGTGCATCAAAAATGCCCAATTTTCAGTCTAATCTAAAAAATGTAGTCTTCCATGGACAAAGCGATTCTTGAGTGACAAACAAAAACTAAAAATTTAAAAGTTGGTTTGGCTCTTGGCTTCCTTGGCATAAATTGTTATTCAAAAATTGAGAACGTTTTAACGATTATGTGTCCTTTTAAGATTAGATCATGTCAGTTTTGGACTCCGTCAAAAATGTAATTCGTAAATTCAGGTGACGTATTCACAGATTACAATTTTGTCGTCCATAATGCATCACTTATGAAACTTACCTGCGACTCGGACGACGAATCCACGGATGGACGATTCCTGATCGGTGGATTCTGACCATGATCGTCCGGACCAGAATTCTTTCGTTTTCGCTTATAGTAGTCGTGATCATTAATTGGGTTCACACGGCGCAGCTTCCGGCATTCTTCCAGCAGCAGCGTACTGTCCTCGGCGTCTGAACCAGTGTTGCTGGAGTGCCTTCATTAATCAAAAGATTTTTTAAAGACATTGTTGACGCGACTCTGGACACATTTAAAATGTTGGGGTCATTGTCAGCGCATTAATTAGAATTTTTTGGCACCTCCGCTCCTGAAAGTTGGCGAATGCTCCGTCGGCGGCGTCCTTCAGATAACCTTCGATGACTTTGCGCGTCTCCGCGTCCAACGGTCGCCCCTCGTGCTCCATCAGGAACTTCAACACGGAGGCGTGCGTTCGGAAGTAGACCTCGAGCGCCTCCAACGAATAGGTCGGTGGGTTGTGATACTGGATTTTGCGTGGGTAGAAGGCACCCTCCACATGAAGGTATAGAGCGGCCAGTTTGTAGTGATGCAGGAATACCTATTTCATATTTAGAAAAAATGTTGGTTTGCACGGAAATCAACTGTAGTCAACCAAACTACAGGCGTTATGTACCCCTCATGGTTCTTATGCACTATGCGAGGGGCACCTCCAGTACCCCGGGATCAAAATTTTCGAGAGCCCGCGCCGGGAATCGAACCCGGGACCGCCAAGCCAGTCAGCCACAATACCGACTGGTCGACGACGAGTCGTACAGGTTTACTTCTCGGCAACATCGATATCTATTTATTAATTTTGGGAGTTTCACTATTCCTATTGTCCATTTAGTAAAAACAATAATGAAAAATAAGAAGTAGACATCCGGATGATCGGATAAGCATAAGAGATAGCTATCACTTGATTCAAATGCCTTATTATTTGATAATCGGATGTTTATCGCTTCGTCAATCCAAAGACTTGAGTGCAATATACAAGTCGTGAATTTTTGAAAACGAATTTGAAAAGAACAAATTTTTATGATTTATAATTTACATTTGTTCGGATAATGTATATTTTTATAGAAGAGCTAACTAACCTTGGGCGATCGCTTCTTCTTCTCGGCCGCCTTGCCCAACATGTAATGGTGCAGCCACTCCTCATCGCCAATGTCCTCGCAAACGCTGGCCGACTTGAAACACACTTTGGCCGCGCGCAACATCTCGCCGCCCTTGCGCCGCAGAAAGAGAACGGCTTCAGCGCCCAGCTCATATTGCTCGCGCTGACGCAGCTGTCGGCTGGAGTAGGAGTGAAGTACGTAGGCCAGCGTGCCGTTCTCGATCCACAGGGTTGTGGCCGTGGGCTGCAACACCAGCGCGCGGCTGAAGCAGCGTAGGGCACCGGACGCCCGACGGTAGATGGCCGCCTCGTTGCGGAACTCGCACGAGTTGAGTTTCTGTTCTAGCTGGCTGCTGCGGGCCAGCGCCATGCCGGCCCACGAGTCAAAGCGGTCGGGCATCACAGCCACGTCCAACAGATAGAACTTGACCTGGACCAACGAAATGAAAAAATATGTTAGCACAAATGGGTTCGACTCAATTCAACACACTAAAGTCAGTGTGTGGTTATTTAGTATTTGTGAAGTCGGCATTTCTGAAACAAGAGCAAATATATTTACGGCCTTGCTCTGTTCGTAGTTCTTGAAATAAAAGTCGGCCAGGAGATAATATAGCTCGGATGTGATGGGGTGGCGAGTGATGACCCCAGACTCCTCGTCCAGCTGGGGAAAGGTGTCTCCGGCGCCGCTACCATCAATGTAGGCGCTTATCACATCCACCCGGGCGGATGGATCAGCCTCTGCTGGCACCAGCGCCAGGATCCGCTTGTACAGGAACTCAAGTTCGGTGGACACGCTCAGCGCCTTGATGCTGTCAAATTCAGGCATCTCCTTGGGCTTGAAGTACTCGAAGAGTGGCACTGAGCGGCTCCAAGTGAGAGGAACCTGGGTAAATTTCGTAACACAGTTACAATGAAACATTAATTTTAAACTTAGTAAAAAAATGTGAAGGTTCAGTTTTGCGGTCATCGGTTAAATCGAAAGCGAAAAACAAAATGCACATGAATAATAATAAGCCAATTTCATAATATTTTCATAAAATTACCGTTGACATTAAAAAACACAAAATTCTTGGAAATTTAAAATATGGACAAAATTCGAATCTAGTTCGTAAAACAATGAAAATGTTGTGCTCTTGGATCGAAAAGTGATCTTTGGGGAACCATAAATAGTCTGAAACCACCAAAAAATATGCTAAATAAAAACCATAACATGATTATCCATGATATGCAAGTTTGAAAATGCCAAATAATCATTTTTTCACGACTGTAGGCGTCAATGTGCCTCTTGCAGAGTGCCTAAGCACCAAGAGGGGTACAGAAACGCCTGTAGTGCAGTGAAAATAAATAAAATAAAATAGTGATCCACTAGCGCTAACCTGCGAGACGTTGTGATCCTTGAGTCGCTTTGCTTTGGCCTTACGATTGGGGTGACCGTAGAGGCAGAAGAAACACTGCTCTGCGCTGGCCTCCAAGTACTCTTTGAATGGATGTGGACTGTTGCGTGTGGACTTGCGCAACTCCTCCACCGCCACTTCAGCGTAGAGCAACAGGAAGGCGCCATCAGACGCCGTGCACCAGCCCCGTCGTCCCAGGTATTCGTGGGCGCTGAATAACAGCATGAGAGAAGACGGCAGTCCTGGACCAAATTCCTGCTCTCCGAACGGTCCACCGGGCGCCGCCACCGGTTCCGCCTCCTCCTCGTCAGAAGAATCCGCCTGGTGGCGTGAACCGGCATTGGCGGTAGGCGTGGCGCTGCGAAGCATGAGCGAACGGATCTTGGCCTCTTCCTGCCCGATGATGTGGTACAGGAGGATCCATGGGACTAGAGTGCCAATAGGCATCTCTGGGGTAGTGTCTGGTGTCTCCATCTGTACCACAATCATCCCGATCAGGTTCTGGATGAGGCGTTTGAGTCCATCGGCTGGCAGTGTGTGCACGGCCGTCCGCTCGGCACTCACACAACGTGCCAACTTGTCCAGAAGCTGGACGATGAGTTGCGTGCAGTCGGCGCTGGAGGTGGCCCGATAGCGCTGCCACGCCTCGTTGAGGGCTAGCTCGCCCCAATAGAGGGTCTGCTGGTGCACGCCCTGGTGCAGCAGCGAGTCCAGCAGCAGGAGGAGCTGCGACTGGCGATCAGGCACCGCCTGGCTGGCAATTTTGCGACCGCCATGGTTGCGATCGTGCAGGGTAGGCGTGAGCAAATCGACTACCTGTTGGTACTCGCCGGAATCATACAGTCGGTGCATGTCCTCCAGTGATTGGCACTGCTGCAGAGATTCCAGTTGTTTTTGCAGGTGTTCTGCCATTTGTTTGGGAAAATACCATGGAACGAAAAACAAATATGTTACAATATGTCCAAATCTCTGCATTATACGGTGAGACATTGGTGTGTAACTTAACCCAGAAATTCATATATTTTAAATTATTAAAGTAGTACTGTGGATATGAGGCGGGAATGTAGGCCGAGACCAAGGTTTATAAACCTTGGGCCGAAACAAACTAAGATCACATCTTATATAATAAAACACAGTTCTACAAATCACGATAATTTGTTGATGACGGGGGTGTTCAGAAATTTAAACAAAGACGGAGATAACAATACGATGGAATGCCAAAAAATGAATACGTGCCTCTTATGTTTACAATGACGGCACGAGACATTTGTGCTCGGCAGCAAAAGTTCAAATGAGCAGCCATTTGTAATCAAAAGCCAACGCGAAAGAAAACAATGAATATTTTGATACTTTATGTATTATACTGTTTGTTACTTCACAATAAATGATACAAAAATAACGCAGTTATTTAATTTTTTTATTGAAATTGTATCAATGAGATATCAATTCCCTTAAATCTATTTGGATGACAAGAAATTAGAAATATATTTTTGCCATCGTGAGTGGGAGGAAATAAATAGCCATTGTTTTCTGTGAGTCAGTCGTAGCACTGTACGAAAATGCGCCTTCATTCGGAATGAAAGTAAAGCCAAAGCCAACACGATCGCCATATAAAAACTACCCTCTACCTTGAGTAATTTCGTTGTCGCTCTTGCAATTGACCAGACAATACTTGACGGGCGCCTTGGTCCGCCTTTCTTCGGCTGCCAGCAGCTCTAGCCCCTGTTCCAGACAGTCTACCGCGTACTCCGTCTGACCTTGCAGCATGAGGAAACGCGCCTTGAGCCAGAGGGCGCGCAGCCGAAACTCCAGGTGTGCGTCGCCGAAGATGTCTGGTCGGGTTGTCAGCTGCATGAGATAATCGACGTCGACGCCAAAGTGACGACCGGGAAAGTCGGCACCGAGCGCCACCAGCGGACTAGGAACGCGGGCAAATAAACCGCTACCGTCGGCAGCGCTGGCGGCTGCAGCAGCCACCAGCTTGGACTGTAGCCAGCGGTCCATGCGGAACTCGCAGTTGACCAGCGTCACCAAGCCCTCCCACATGATGTCCTCTATCTCGCGGTCCTGACCGAACAGCGATGGGTGGGTGATGTGGTCACGCACCTTACCGTATACCTAACAGAAAGATTATAAAATGGTGTAAATGTCAGAAAATGTTCATGGTGCATTAATGAAATTGAAAATGTCAGAAATTATACCATACCTCTGAGAAGGTCTCGCATAAGCCGGCCGGCCAATGACAGCGCCACCGCTCGCCCACCGTCAGCAGATACTTGTACATTATGTCCAGTACGCCCGTGTTCTTCACCACCGACTCGAGAAACTTGAGCACGATAGTCTCCTCTTCCTCCACGCTGACCTCATCGCCGACCGCGGCCAACGCCACATCTCCTTTCGCTAACTCCTCCTTGGGGGCTTCGGCGCTGTTGCTCGGGTCTTCATTACTAGTGGAGGCCTCGCCCTCCGACGACTTTGCTGCCAAAGTGGCGACCGCCTCCTCTTCTTCAGTGGCAGCAACGGGGCTGGAAAGCAGACTGGACGGCAAGAACTTACGCAACAGTTGGGCAAAATCAACCTTTTCGGCCGGCGGCTTCTTGTGTTCCTGCTGGCTCTTGGTGACTGTATCGCGGACACGGGCCGACCGGCGTTTAGCCGACGCGTCAATCAGCTCGAAGGGGAACAGTTTCCGTTTGCGACCCTTCTTAGGTTCGGCACTGCCTACCGCTTCCATCGACTGGTTCTCATCAGTCTCGTTGGCAGAGGCGTTGGCCGAAATATTGATCGTAGCATCTGGCGTCTGGATCACCGCCTCAGAAATTGGTGTGGCCACTTCAACCGCTACAATGTCGGCTAGCTCATCGACATCCATCTTGACGTTCACTTCCGGTTCGGGAATGGCGGTGTCTGTGGTAGTGGTGGCGGCGGAGCCATCGGTGGTGGTCCGGACATACTTGGCCACGTTGACTAGGCAACCAAACGACAGGCGCGGCTTGCTAGACTGGTTGACCACCTCGTAGAGGTCGGCCAGGCAGTCGCCCAGGTTGCGCCATGACTTGTCTGTGAGTGGCTTGACGAAGTTGAGCGTTACGGGCGGCGGCGGTCGGCACTTCTCCCGCTTGAGACGGCGCATCTCCAGTGCCTCGTCCACATGGAGCTGACCCTCGGCCTCATCGTAGGCAGACGAGTCGTAGATGCGCGGGTCGCAGTCATAGAAGAGGTGCATAGTGTCACGACGCAGTCCCGGATGCTCACGGAAGATCTGGTCGCGGAGTGCCAGTCCCTACAAATAAAGCGAACACATATTATTTATATGTAGGGTAGAACAAATGAAGCTACTCAATTCGAGGGTGCATTTTCACGCAGATTATCGCATCACGAAGTGGCAATTGTTATGCAAAAACCCAGGCGACACCCGGGAGAATGTTTGATACGGAAAAACTGGCACTTCCTTAATTAAAAAATTAATTAATCGGTCTTTAAATCAAATCAAATGCTACTACTCTAGCAAATGCCAGTGGGCGATAAGAAATAATAATTTTTTATAAGATACCGGTGCGTTGCCCAGCTACCTTGCGGCTACAGCGTACTTTCGATCTTTCGAGATTTTACTTCGGTACCTTCGTCAGAACAATTTTTTTTGCATGCAGAATATAAACTACAATTTGTAATTATTATTTTAAAAAATATATTTTTGTTTTACTTGTCAAATTTGTCATCAATTTTGGTACATCTCTAGAATATCATTATTATGGTTGCTGTATAAAACATACTAAAATTATTTATTTTGCGTACTTTGGTGTAGAGTGAGTCCATCTGCAGCGCCTGCGCGATGTAGTAGAGGCACCCGCTGTAGTCGTTAAGCGTGTAGAGCACGGTGACAAGGTTGTTCAACGATGGCCAGTGGCTGGGACTGCACTTGAGGCTCTCGCGAAAGGCAAGGCTGGCCAGCGGGTAATTGACCATCTTGACGGCGATCGAGCCTACGTGATACCACACTGTCACGTCGGTCGAATCCAGGCTGACCGCTTCCAAGTAGAACTCCATTGCCGTCTCGTGATCGCCGCGTTTAAACGCCAGACTGGCCAGGTTCTTGTAGGCAGAGTATTTGAGCTGGGCTCCCAGACGAGCGGACGACCCGCCACCGCCCCCCGTAGGTTTGGAAGCACCGTTGTCATCATGATGTTGTTGGTTGTGATCGGCAAGATCCACATCGCTGCTCAGCGCGCTGGTGCGGAGCAGCTCGAGGAAGGTGGCCTCTGCCTCGGCAGTCTTGCCGTCCTTCTGTAGGAGGAGCGCTTCGTTGTAGAGGGCGAAAGCGGCCTCCTCTTGCGCCTCTCGGGTGGCTGTCTCGGTGGTGCGCGACTCCTTGGTGGTCACGCTGACTGACTCCTCGTTCAGGGCTGCTATTCGCATCTGTGGATCGTGTAGGGGGATGGTGAAAGTAATGAAAAAATGTGCAAAACCTGAATAACATGTAGAAATTAAAGTTTCCGTTAGCCACATGCACTCAATCTAATCAGCAGCAGACATCACCTCTGCATCAAACACCAGGTAGGAAAACTATCAGCTCTGAAGATTAGTCGAATGTCCTGCATGTGTATATAATTATCGCCGCGCCGTGACATTATGGCGATTTCCGTAGTTGCAAGTTTGGAACAGACTGGCCAGTGGCCACACGGGGACAGCCCGCTGCCGGGATTTAAAGGAAAGGGAAGGTGATTGAACAAGAAAGAGGTTGAGGGAGCAACCTCTTTCTTGTATTTTGGCTTGAATAAAGAAGTTGTTGGGGGGCAAGTGTGGTGAGGTAGACGGGTAGTGTTCAGAGACCTCATTTGAAAATATATTCTCCCGCTAATCGATCTGACGAGCTTTTATTTTTATGGTTCCAATCCCAGACAAGAACATGGTCAACTGTGCCCCTGAATATTAATAGGTTGATGACATTAGGTAGTGAGGTAGTCAAGAGGAATTTTGTTTGTATGAGGTCCTTAGTTTTCCAGCATCACAAGCACATTCGGCACCACTTACCATCTTCAACGGCTATCTGGTACCGTTTTGTCGTACTGAACTTCTAGAATCACTCATCTCCGGTTTGTAAAAACAATATTTTTGGGGTCTAAGGGGCTAGGCCTAGTTTCCAAACGGTACTTCCCAAAATTTGAGTCAAATCGTGACAAACCCACGGTTCCCCATGAACCAGAAATCAATGGCGATTGGCGGCCGTCATAATTTTGTATTTTGATTTGTTGTCGCCAGGTGGCAGCGTCGACGTTTCCCGCAAAATTTTAAAATACATCTCTTGAACGACTCTTTATCTGATAATATACAGCAGATACGTAATAAATCGTAATTTTTTTAAATAATACTTCAGACGCAAATGGGTCATCGAGATTGTTGAAATACAGATCACATAAGCGAAAGATACCGAAAAAGGCATCCCCCTCTGGAACGCATATGAAATTCTCGTTCACATTTGAGATTAGCAAATTTCCATTCGAAGGCAAGCAGTTATCTCATTTTCCTTGCACTGTCACCGATTTTGTTAAGCGTTTACACCTCGAGCATGCTTGAATTAATAAGTTTGTCTAAGGATATTACCGTGAGTTATCAAAAACTATTTTCTAACTTGCAATTTGCGCAGTCACATTTTTTATAAATGAACACGACGAAACATTTGCAGAAAAAAATGAACCAATTTATTACAGTAATTTATTTTTGAATTATAGCATCATTTGAAAATTTGAGAATATTTTTTTCTTCTTTTTTTTGTAATAGCCAAATTCCTTTTATAAAATAATAACAGGCTACGTACATTCTGTCAATGTATATGTATATTTGAATTTTTTTTACACAGGTTGCTGGTATTCACTGCATCAGAGAGCACATGTGTCGGCTTCCAGCCCAGAAAAGCACGGAACACAAAAGTCGACTAAAATAATAGTCCTTCAAAAATGCAGCAATAACATCTTAAATAAACATAAAAAACCCATTGTTCATATATAATCTCAAAGTGCCTCTCTTCACCCATTTTGCACTCGATAATTTTTAATGCCGCTGATCGTTACTTTTCGAAGTTCAAAATACATCGACCCAAATAATAAATCATAATAGATTTGTTGAAACGCCTGCTGGTTTCACAAATTCGACCACGTATTTGGTCATGTGACTGTCTGTACGTAAGAGAAAATTTGATTCACTAAAAATATTTCATCACAAACCCATTTAGCGCTAAATCAATCGCACGATTCAATAGCAACAGCTGTAGTTTCCACAGATTTGATGTAATTTTTTCCTTAACGGTTCCAAAATAAATTTGTAAGCCAATATCTAATAGAATTGTGTCAGATACCAAACATCAATTCAAATAAATACGAGCAAATAAATAAAACCTTTAGTCTGGTTTTGGGTTTACTTTTGGGAATTCTTGTAGCTCTTAACGTTTTGTTCGAAAAAAAAATTATTCAACGTCTCATTTTGAATGAAAGTGGTAGTTACTCAGTGACTTGACCACTCAGTTATTAAGAGCACCAACTGTAAATAAAGGACATCAGGCTGGCTGAATATTAATCAAATAATATGGTTGGGTCAGTACATAGACAGTTGCTCATATTTTAATAACCTTGGGCGTGGGGCGTTTCAGTTTTACAGCAAGGTACCAATCTTAAAACAAAACAAAAATTAACGGGTTGACTTAACCACTGTCAGGCAATATGGCTGTCCAACCACAAGATTCACGTAGGCCGAAATGAGAATGAATGGTTGTTCGTACTTTTTCACTGTTGGGTTTCTGTCTTCGCAACAATTTGGGAAGATATGCATATAGAGACGGTAAAGCTCAAAATAAATGGAACAAAATAAACAGATTCTCTAACATGTAAGAATTACAGAATTTAATATTTAATTGAAAATGAGCTATTCGGCAACCGGGGTTAGAAATCTGGAAAAAAAAATTTGAAACGTTAAAAACTTGTACCACAAATATAAGAGACATTCACTCGAGTGAATGACAAAATGAACGTTCAACAGTAAATGTGTCTGCTTAAACATAAAGTGCAAAACGTGAGACGGTAATTTATGGACCACTCACTCCTAGTCATGCGTAAGAAAAGTTCAGGTAGTTCATAAACCAAGGGATGGATAGTATTAAAAAATCACAACATTAAAGGGAATCGTAAAAATAAAAAACAAAATACTTTGGGCACTAAATATTGCAAATGGTAATATCAAAGGCAAACACACAAATGGAATTTGTGCAGAGTGTCTGCCAAAATATTTCCATTTTTCAGACCAATTTTGAAAGTAAACACGAATATGTTTCAACGTTCGACTAAGGACTCCAAAATTAACATTGAACGCCTGCCCCACGAATTTCAGCTGTTGCATCCAGAGAAAGGCACCGCTCAAGAAGCACCAAATATGACAAAATCCAGCAAATCCTAAGGGCTTCTTTAAATATTTTGCGATCCTTCGGAGATGCCGGCCTCTCAC
Source organism: Mycogona germanica (assembly GCA_034698785.1). Taxonomy (NCBI): domain Eukaryota; kingdom Metazoa; phylum Arthropoda; class Diplopoda; order Chordeumatida; family Chordeumatidae; genus Mycogona; species Mycogona germanica. Next base: position 2,607 of record JAQGBY010002915.1, on the reverse strand, counting down.
TTAGCCTCTCTGCTCAACAAGTTTAATTCGAGTTGCAGGCCCAATAAATGGGTACGCATTTGACGCCAAATTTTAATTTTAATAAAAGTATTCCTTACAGGAGTCTAGAGGCCTTTTCTGATTAAATTTAGAAACTGGCAGACACCCTGTTTGAGATATCGCATTTATCGCAAACGATAGCTTTTAAGGAATATCAGGCAAACTTACTATCCAATAGTTTCTGTGGTTCTGTTGGTCTAATTACAGAGGGACCTAAAGGGTTTCCAAATCCGGGTGGAGGAATTTGGGCAGGAGCGGACCACTGTGGGTCTGAAAGATGCAACGACACGAATGTACATTCATGTTCGAAAAATAATATAAATTGATAAATTAATAAAATAATTGTTTAAAATAAAGTCATGCGAAACAGAAAATATTTTAAAGATCGTGGTCCAGCCTGCAACGGGTAACACGTAGCGGCGGAAGCTGCAAGTCACTGTATACTTACGCCTATAAGAAAAATGGTTGACCATTGGGATCCTATGGCCGTTATAACTGACTGGATGCTGATCTACTTCGGTCAACTGTTGTAATGACTTCATCCAGTGGGGCTGACTTTCTGAAAGAACTGGAGACGATATTTCAAACACATTTTAGCGACCAGAATAGAAAGAATAATTTTAGATACCCTTCCCAAGACACTACGCTTTCAAAATTAAAAATCAACTGCACACACATTTGGCTAATGCATAAATAATGTCAATTCCATTCTATCTTATGCAATGGTCATTTGTCAGTAAGGAACAGTCCGACTTTTCAATCTATTAATTTTAATATTCTTACAGTCCTGCATAAGCACAATCCAAGGTCGTAATAAAAACACTTACCTCCGCCACCGTCGGTGACACCTCCAGCCGACACGACTGCCGGATCGTGCGCAACCCAGGGAACCTCAGTTGATGGATTTGGCACGTTCCAACCTGTGATTTATCAGAGAAATATAGATGCAAAAATAAATAGACCGCAATTACAACTGACCAGATCTGAGATATACCCGACCACCGTGAATGGAATTACATATATCAATGTCAAATGCAGTATGACCTAGTGCTACGGTATTGAGTACTCTAGTGTCCGAGACTAAATTAGTCCAAACCCACAAAATAATTTGAAAGGGTCTTTATCTCAAAAAATATACTCAAAACCGGCGCTATTGCGTGCATTGTGACTTGACCAACTGACGACATATTGGAACTTGCCTTTATGCAAACTTGAGGGGGGATGAGAAGTAGATGCTCCAAATGTGATATTTATGTTAGGCAATAATGCCCGCAAGTTGTCTTGCCATTCCTTCATATTAAGCGTATCGTGGTTCTGATGAAAGGACAAAAAAAGTCAAATTACAAATGTGTGAGTGGTAGAAATACATGCACGTGATGAAATCATGTTTAAATAACAAACTGTGTTCCTTTTTATCTGTTTATTAAGTCAAGTGGACAATCAATAGCATTTATGACACAAGTGCCTTTCGACTAGATAATAAAGATCCAACTCAATTATCTTAAGATAAAATACCGTTGCCTTTTGGAACAACAAAAAACAACGAAAGAAAAAGAAAAACACAAATATCTCCGGAATTTGAGATAAAATTAAGGTTTTGAAACGTCAATCATGTGGCTCAGACCGATAATTGACCTGAGTGTGGTTCATCCATTCGATCGGAATCACCTTTAAATGATTTCCGTGTAGCTCCTTCATGTGATTAGATTTAGATACATTTGCCAGATACGGATCGTTGTAGAGGTGTGGGGGCCTGTTCATTATCGTTGGTTGCATTTGATGAGGTCCTGAAACATGGAACAAAAAATAAATAAATAAAATGACTGAATTATTCGCACATACAAACACGTTTAATATTTTCTCAGTATGAATAAAAATAGGCACCAATATAAGATCGTTTTTGCTCGATTTGAAAATGTGCCATACCCTGAGTTATTGAGTCTGTTTCGCAAAGTTTAAAGAATTAAAATTGTGTCTACTACTTTAACAGTTTCCAATGTAGGAGAAGAATAATTGACCGATTGAATCAAGAGAGGAATTTGTGCTGTTATTCTGTGGCGCTTAACAATGGAAAGGTCACGCGAGAAAAACAAGAGCCAGCGCAGCTACAACTGGAGATCGCGTTAGCTACTCGAAACGGGTGGTTGAAATTTTACACCAGGTAGCACACGCACGACCAGTTGTCATCACTGTACTGGCTCGAGAGTTTAATTGGCCTATGGAAAATGTTGTACCATTCTACGAACGCCGCTAATATTGTTGACGAGCCAATTCCGTAACCTAGCACCAGATTATGGTAATTTCATTTCTGTTCAGACGACCATCTAAGGTAAGAATTGGTCGCCTTAATATTGCCTAAATATAAAATAACTACACGTTCAATTGCTCGAAGTGCTAGAGCCTCTCAGAGAAACGCTACACCATTTTCCTATCCGTCAATGATTTTTTTATTCAGCGTCAAAACTTACGTACGTAGTACGACTCATCGTAGCCCAGTCGGTTTAGCGACTGACTGTGGTTCGGCGGTCCCGGGTTTAATTCACGGCGCGGGCTCTCGAAAATTTCGAT
>JAQGBY010002914.1:0-21030 GCA_034698785.1 Mycogona germanica | reverse complement strand
AATAGAATAGCGTCTTTGAAGCTGAGGCTGTAACCGTGAAAGAGTTGTTGGGAATCCACAAAGTCAGCAACCAGGCACAGCATCGGTGTTATGAGTGATTGCCAACTCTTATGCTGCTTCGAGTTTGTCAAGGGGCGGCAGACACAAAAGTACTAGAAGTGGTGAATTTAACTTGTGTGTCCTTTTATTTAGCTCGGACGCCATCTAGTGACCACATCGGTGAAAGAGTTGTTGGAAATCCACAAAGTGAGCAACCATGCACAGCATCGGTGTTATGAGTGATTGCCAACTTTTATGCTGCTTTGAGTTTGTCAAGGGGCGGCAGAAACAAAAAGTACTAGTGTTGGTGAGTTTGACTTGCCAATAGCGCGCTTTAACTAGCTTGGACGCCATCTAGTGGCCACATCTGGAAATGAATACAAAGTCCATGTTTTTTCTGATGTCTTCGGCAAATTTTGTATGGAGAACATTTTGGTAGCCCTCTGGAAAAACATTTCAAAGATTCACATGATTCGTTGTATTCAGTTACTGTTAGTCAAATGACAATATCTAAATTAAAAGTTGTGTTCATTTGTGGTCGTTTTGAAGTTCGAGATTCTGCGCCGGGAATCCAACACGTTGCCGTCATAATAAGTCATATGATCGGACAGCTATCGAAGATGCGTTCTAGCGATAGTTGTTTCTTCTTGGACCATCGATTAAGAAGCGTATCTAGCGAACCCAGCGGCTTTCAATGAACCACAATGCGCCGCCTCGTGACAAATGAGGAGAAATGAGCGCCACCTTGCGTTACACCACAAGCAAAATAAGTGTTTAGGTGAACTGGCCTGACTATTGCAGGGGCGCTTGCTCCATGTCAATCGGTCAGTGGAGAGAAGAGAGGACTCCAAAGGACCAACGCCTCCCTCCCTCCCCTACAATCGCCCCCCAACCTCACTCGGACAAGCGCCAGAGTCCCAAAACACGGTCGCAATATCGATCAACCTGTCTGAAAAGTCAAAATGACGACTCGATGGTGGATTCAGACGGAGATGTGGTGGTGGGTGGTGGGGGGGGGAGAGGGGGCGTTGGTCACTGGAGACATGACGGACACAACAGGCCCGAGTACAAGGTGCGTCGTCAGTAGTGGAACGTCCATGTCTGACCACGTCACCTACGATCATCGTAAATAGGCAACGAGTCTGAAGTGCAAGGAGTTCTATTCAGAAAACATTAAGAATTTTAATTTTTAATTAAGGCTCGTTAGATACCTTCTCTTTTAAGTCATTGCTCCAGTTGATGTCCTCCGATAACGCAGATCTTCATCTAATGTGTTGCGATCTAACAAAATCTTAAATAAATCTCAATTGTACTTAACCCGTTCGATTATGCTCAAGAGGGTGTGTTGTACTTTTTAAGAACATTCGGGCACGTGATGTAAATCTGAAGAAAGCGGCTGCGATCTCGAAAGCCCATTTCCCCAAAACGTCAATGACAATTGAGATCCTCTCGAGCCCTGTCAGGAGGTCCCAAGTGCAACAAGGGCATTTGCCACCACCAATTGCAGTGTAACTTTACTGACCATTGCACGTTTGACACCGCGGAAGTGTCATTTCATGTGGGTGTGATTTTCATACGAGTCCGCTGCAAATCTACCAGCGTGTCATGCCCCAAACACAATGACAGTTTCCCTGGAGCCAAACGTGAAATGACCGACAATGGATTAAAATAATTCACGTAGAGCGTGTCCAAATTGAGTATGGACATCAATTCCGTCGAACTTAAATGTCAGTTTTTAAAAAGGACTAAAGTTGTTTTGTATGATCACACAAGAATGTTACCCGGCTTTGCCTGGGTTTACAGTAACCACCAATTAAAATTAATTGTTTAAATTTACCGGCTAATTTAAGTTTACTCGATATCAGACGATAAACGCACACGATATTCCGAGTTTCGATTACATTTTTGACATTTTCAAAAATTAGAATTTTCACATGCTATAATAACGACATGCAGTGATGCCACAACATTTTTATATTAAAAAATTTTGATTTTCAATCGTTTCACAATTGTTACGTTAAATTGAAAATGAATAATTTTTTTAATATTTATTTGATTATTTAATGGTTTTTAATATTGTTATTCTATTTTATTTTTATATTGAAAATATTATTCCGGTAATAGTATGTGATATGGTATGCTTGGTTGCAAGTGTTATCTGGTTTACTTGGTTGTCTCGTGAAATCGACGACGTCATGCTTTTGTTGTGGAGACGCCATTTTTTAAGTTTGAAGCGAAAGGGAGATTATCCAGAATTTGGTAAGGGCTATTTTAATATTAAATATTGAAAATTGATATTTGAAATTCCGTCGCTAGCTAATTGTGGTGGTCTACTAAGGGTATGTTAAATTTTGTGCGATTTCATTGAGCCGTTCGATAGTTAGTCTCCGGACAGGAAAATCAAAATCTCTGTCTTATAATATAGGATATCCCAAAATTCCTTCTCTGTGATATTCATTTCTGCCAGTAAACTTTTTGTTTAGAGTTTAACGGCGCCACTGTCATCAGTCATTTCAATCGAACAGGAAAACTGTCCCCTCCCCGCCCCCCATCATAACGCAGGACCGGCCGCCACTGATTAAGTTGACGCCAGTACACACGCGCAGATGTCAAAATGGTGAAACCCCGAAGCTATCGACAAAGGGTCGACGGTAATTAAAATGCGAAAAATGCCAATTTTAATTAAGCGTCAGTATCGAAGTACTTCCGAGTCCGCCGGTCATCATCCGGTCACGTCAAAAGTTTCACTTCTCGGCCTTTCGCGCACACGCAGAATTGGTGATGCGGAATCCGAAATGTTGAACGCGCCACCAGTTGAACGATCTTCGAAACTGTTGTCACACGAGCGATGGGTTATGGACACGGAGGCCATTAGCTCTCTTTTGAATATGCAAATGAAAGTCAGGTGGTCTGATCGGAACAGTAAACAATTAATTTTAATTGCTTTTTTGAAACGGCAACAAACACCGACGAAACACGAAATGAGCTAAAATGGATGTGGGGATAATTCCAAGTTAATCGAGATAAAATGTTATATTTCAGGATATGGAAATTGAAAAAATGAACCGAACTAAAATGAGATTTTGCCGGATTTGGGAAATGTCAACCCCAAAAATTTGGAGATTCTTTAAACTGATGTTGGCCTGGAGGGAATTTTGTATAAGATTTTTCTTATTTGTAATTTTTGTAAATCGATTAAATATTTTGAAAAGATAAATTTGCAGGCAAAATGCATTTTTGTTTGGTCGGAATAGTTTCACAAATAAAGCAACATTGTGGCTAAGACCAACACATTTGTTCCCATTAGTTTGGCTTCACCGCTAGAGGGCCACAAATCTTGTGTCAATTCACGATATCTGGCGGAAATTAACTAATAAGACTAACTAAATAAGGACGATGAAAATATCTCTCAAACACAAGCTTTTCAGTTTCGTTAAGACCGTCAAAAGAACAAACGCGCCCCATGTTTAATGGCCATTGGGTGCATTTCAAATGTTGACCCTACCAGTAAGATATTGGGTAAATGGGTTTCGATTTACAACGCGCCCATTTCGGTTGGATGGGTGTTGATACTACTGACGACAGTTTTTAAAAAATCATTAGTACGATGCAATAGTTTGAAGACCGCCGGAGAGTGGATGTGAGTAATCTGCATGGCAATTTCGAGTTCTTTTTTTTCTGTGCCTGTTTACAAAATAATTTGAGGTCCCATTTATTCAATTAAATATGCACACAGCTGGTTGTCATGCAAGGGTGTCGTCCATCAAAAATCCCGTTAGCAGGTGGTGGATCCGCCATCGAATGTGGCCCAAATGCTGCCAACCCTTAACTGTTTGTTAAGGGTTACCAACTCGAGACGAGACATAAATTTTATCCAAGCAATCTCGATACTAGCTTGTTCAATCGCATTGACGGAAAGCACTGGTAAGGAATTTCGAAAGAAATCAATTTAGGTTACATGATATAAAATAAGATATTTCTCTCTTCTAAGGATGGTCAGGTCTAACTGAAAATGAGAAGGAACCAAGACGAAAGGTTTCTGGTCTCGAGAGAAACCGCGGCCCAAAACTCGTAGGTTATGAGATTTAAAAATAATTTTAGAAAAACCGTTTTGTTTCGTTTATTTTGTAACTGTTTACGTTTTTTGGAGAATAAATGTTTCATAAAATTAATTGTACGACAGAATGAGGGTTCTTGAACATCAAAGCCCCGGTTAAAGGGTTAAACACGTCAGAGATCCATCCAAGGGCTTCGCCTATGACACAATTCCACCAATCGTGTCCTAGGTTTTGCCCTTTCTTTAGTTTATGATTTCAAAGCAGTTGTTCCAAACAGAAAATAACCATAGCTCGTCAGAGATTGTCACAAAATGTGCATTCCTTAACGTTGAGGTCAGGTCGATCAGCAACAGTAAGAAAAAAACATGTTGCGACATAGAAATTAAAATCTCGGTCATAAATGAAAAAAGAGCGGGCCTTCGAAAATGGTGTCCTAGGAACTGAGGCGAGCTCATGATCCCTCTGGATTAGGATAAGATCATAGGTCGTGGAGGATTATCAAGGAGTGACGGATGGAATTTGTAGGTGACATCTCTTTCCAGATCCTCGCTTTGGCTCCAAACGATTTGACATTAATCCGTGTGTGGCACAGTGCCACCAAACCCAACCCGAGAAAGGCCCAACACCATAAAACTAAAAATGACAACATCAACACATTGCCACATGGTACAATTGCGAGCTGACGTAAGCGCATATGAAACACTATCCGGAGCGTGTAAGTCCAATTACAATTACAATTCATTCGAAGGGTTTTGTCGAGGCCATAAAAACAACGTCATAAACATCTCCCTCCAAGCCCCATTCGCACAAAACATATTTTCTCAACTGATACTGTTGACAAACAAAAATATTCTTAATATCAATTTGGCCTAAACCCAATTTTAAATAAATATATAAAGAGCAAAAATTTCCATCCTATATATTAAAAAATGCCTGACCGGTGCATTGTGTGATTGCTGCGCAACAAGGGGCAGCAACATACTGTCGAAATTAGAACTCGCAATTTATTTTACACAAAATGTATTCAGGTGTGAATGCGTTTATCAAAATTTTTACGCTTCGCGCAATTTCACTTTTCTTCAATCTGAAATTGCTTCATCATTTTCATTCTTCATTTTTGATGTTTTAAATTATCATTCACAATTTATTTTGCCCAAAATTTATTAGTCTTTGAATGTTAGATTCAATATTCTTGCACTACGCGCAATTTCCGATTTTTATATTGATTAGTTGTATTCATTTGTGTACAATTTTGGCTGATCGCATAAATATAGACTACCCAATTTTTCACAGAAATCGTTTAATTTAAATCCCAGGTTTTTTTAAATTGCGATTTGCGCAGATTTGCTACTTCTAACTGAATAATTTCTCAAGAACTTCTGTTTCATGAAATTAGTACATTTAATTTATTTTCACACAAAAATTGTTAAATTTGTGCGCTTCGCGCAATTTTACGTTCATCATTTTGCTATTAATTATCAAAAAATTATGATCACTTTTGACGCATCAAGTTAATTTAAAAAATTAGTCAACCAAAATTGGAGGGGGGACGCGCTTACGCAAATTTAATTTAATTGAAGACTTTCAGGAAATTCAAAATTATTCCCCCCCCCCCCACCCCCACCCCCCCCCCCCCCTTTATTTTCACAACTACGGCAGCACCTGATTTCTTTTTAAATGGAAAGCTCCTGTAAATTCAATCTCACGCCTGAAAATTCAAGAGATCTCGATCTGGAATTGAACCAGCGTTCACAGAACCCAACTACCTGGCGTCTATGTAACAGGCTTAAACACCTGTAAATATAATAAGAATTGCAATAATTGCACCAACTCTACTAAATCCCAGCAACAGCTAAACATACAAGTTGTTTCAGCGAGATCTATGTAGGCCGTGAAAGCGCCAACCTAAAACGCGTCAACTAGACACGTCTAGTTCTTGTCCTTTTCGCGTCAAACTGACCAAAGAAACGCAAAAATAAGTGGAAGACGATGCCATAATTTTCGAGGGAAAATGTTCCTTACCTTTCGTTCGTAGGGCCGACAGCGCCGTCTCGCGGTAGCAGTCGTCACGACGGGCGAACTTGAAGCGAGGCTCCTCGCAGGCGGCGATGACGCTGCACTCGCATTTGCCCTCCACCTCGAAACAGCCGGTGTAATTCCGCAGGGTGGCGCAGCGGTCGGGACGTTCTGAAATACAGCAGATCCAACACGATTACAAATAGGTTTAATCATCAAAAAAATTCTAGGGAATTCGATTCTGTAACCCTATTCGGCGCTTAAACGCTATAAGCTAGTTACACATTTCCATCTACACTGCAAACAAAACATCTTAAAATGTCAGGTAAATTTTTATCATTTGAGTTGTAGATAAACTAAGATAAATAAATTGTATTAAATGAAATTCTCTTATTTTTGAGACGCAAAACATTGTCTCAATGTTTTTATATTCGAAATTGAGTGCCACGAATTGTAATTTGAGACAAAATGTCTTAAAACTCAGCAATGTCATCTCATTTTTCAATTATAAGCATACATGATGAAAATGAGACACCGTTTTCTCATAAAATGTGAAGATCCTTATCCTTTTCTCAAAAGATAATTGTTCGAGATTTAAGTGCACCGATATCTTAAGTTCAAGATAGGACTTTTTACAGTGTAATCAAGCAAATGAGAGCCGGCGCTGGGAATCGAATTCAGACCAACATCTCTACCTATACAAACTTAAAATAGCGCCGCTATACAATGTTTTTCCAGTTCATTAACATTATAAGTTGTTGTTTCTTTCTCTAAATATCCAGAACCGGATACACCTTAGTGCAAATTAGTGCAAACGCTTTAACGCAGGAAGAAAATGAGTCGTAAAATAAGACGCTCTACTTTTACAGTGTGCGATGCGCCATCCACATTAGAACCCCCTACCACCATCACTACCATCATCCCCCAGATCGTCCCCCAGAAGTGCATTAATTCCGAATGAAAGTCAAAACATCCGCACCCCCAAAAAGTACGTGGTTAGACCGAGTTTCGTATTCCGAAATATCAGCGATAACGGACGAATCTAATAGAATTCGTTGACGGAATCGTCGATTCTTGGTGGTCGACAAATATTCGGAAGAGGCTTTTTGCCAGATTCCCTTAGTTATTTTTTTTAAAGATATTTCTTCGTTTTCTTGGTAACAACCACGACGCCAACGCTTTCCGAAAAACTTTCAAGTTCCGGTCTTTGCTGTCACTCCGGCAAAAAAAAATAACAATGGCGGATTTCGGGTAAAGCACAGGACTAGAAGTGAATGGGGGCCCTTAATATCCGTCAAGGAACCAAATATCCTACAATTCTGGATTATTTGTTAAATATTATTGCACAGCAGTGACTCGCCACCAAGTACCAATAATTGGTCTTACCTTCATACAAAAATTTAAAAAAGGAAATATGTTAAGTTGGTTTTCAGTGCACGTACACTGTACTGTTTTTCAAGTTAGAAAGTGAGTGCACATCGAATTTAAACTTACCAAATAATAATAAAATAAATTTCGATGAACTCCTGTGACGTATTTAAAGTTGTTTTGAATACGCAAGTCATTCTGAAAGTTAGGAGTCGCTGGCCAAAATAGGTCACTTTACTTCAAGTGTCGCGTCACCATCTTCAAGTGACTATTAAATATGAAAATCAATTGATTTTGAATTCGAAAATTTAAGTATAGGTGGACGAACTATAAAATTACATTCCAACAAATATTTGTTCAAAAGACAAGACCTGGTAGAAATTTATCTTCGGTTGAGAACAACTTAGTCATTCCAGAACTGCACATTCTCTGCTAATGTAGTTCTTTTCCCCCCAGTGTCGCCAGATTTCCTTGTGTCTAGACTGGACTACAAGTTTTATCTCCCGTGTGTAGGTTCAGATAGGATTCAGATAGGTGCCTGGTCTGGTGAGGAGAAGGGGCCCCAGGGCATCCTGGATCCGCCACTGGATCCAGCCAAGTGTGCCGCGAATCGGCAATGGATGGCGCGGACCAATGGAGGAGGAAGTAGAGGAGGAGGAGGGGGTGGTCTAGGCTAGTACGCCAACGGGGCTGGTTTTACACACACGGTAAAGGCGACTGACGCTGAAAACTAAATTGCCTTCGTACTACGTGTCGGCATTGTTGATTCAATGCCCGAGGCAAAGACACGAGGGTGGCCAGGAGGACTAGGAGGAGGAGGAAACCACCTTTCCGGTGAACACACGGGAGCGTTGCTACGTCTGCAGCCTGTCCAAGTCCCAGCAGACAGGATGTGCGGCCAAAAAGCGATACCTGGCATTGGTGGGACGAGCGTAGGCGTTTCGGTGGCCGCAAATCGCAGTGGCGCCACGGGCTCGTTCCAAAAGTGATTGAAACGTTTGAAACGTGTTCCGTTTTCACGTCAAACCAAACCTCGCGATTAACTCCTCTTCTGGTGGATTTATGGGCATTTATTACTGAGGGACCCGCACTTTAGATTTTTCACCTTTTCCTTTTTATATACGGGCGAATCTGATGCAATGCCACTAATAAAACTGTTTCCAAAAATGACATCTGTCTGCAAGAATGGGTTAACTCCAGGGAAACAAATTGTGAGCGATAGTACTTTAACTATCGATAGTGCTACGACTAGAGTAATCGATAATAGGACGCAGTAAACGCAAATTTGGTAATGGATCCGTGTCTCGCTCAAAATTAGTCATTAGCAATAAGCGTCACTTCGAAGATACGACAACTACAGAAAGGTCAAGGATGGAAAGTGTCACAAAAGAAAAAACAAAGAGGTGACGAATGGCGTAATGGCCTGTTGTGGCGGTTGCCTACTATGTCCGTATCGCGGTTTCGATTCCCACTGACACCTTAAAGAAATTTCGGGGGAGTGAAATTCCTTCGCTCACCTTCTTTCGAAATGGAATTTAGATGGTGATCCATGATTGTACAATATCAGGACACGTTAATGTTCCATTTTCTAGGCAACCTCAGACGAAATGACTAGGTCTTACCCTAGGCTTTGAACCTAGAAATGTGGTAAGCCTAATCAACAATCAACTGACCACTCAATCATGGACTTGTATGCCTTATTAGATGGTTAATACATTTTAAGAAACTGATTAACAGACGACTTTAAATTTAGTAATTGAATAATGCAATAATATTGACTGCTGCCATGTTGATTTCTGTAGATTTGGCTAAATTGTAAATAGCAAAATACAGAATTTAACTTCGGCTTAACTTAACCACTTCAGTGGAGTTGGAGCGTACAAATCCTACATTTGTTTCTTCAAGTACAGAGTGTGTATAAGGTGAGCCCAGTACAGTACACGGTCTAAGTACACTCAATCAAACGAGGTTCCAAGAAAAAATAAATCTGCGCTCATTCACTCGATCACACAACGGCGAACATGATTGTCAGTTGACACACACCCCAGTGGACACAACTAAAAGGGGGAGAGGGGGCAGTCATTTTTCAGCAATCATCCGAGACCAAATTGGAGGAGGTCCACTTGTCACAACGACGATTATTGTATTTCGAAAGAGTGCGCACCACCATTCTCATCCAGTAAGATGTGCCAGCAATTTACGCCACTAGTGACGTTTTCAGTCAATTGGTGCAAAATTGAGAAAAGAAAAGGATAATGATCCCAATTGTCAAGAATACTTGAAGCAATATTGCTTGAGTTGGGTGCGTTTAAACATGGAACAAATAGGGTGCGTCTAACTTTCAATGTTATTTGGCCACACGATCTGTGCTTTTAGGAAAGCACATGCAAAAACTATGAGTTCATTGTTGATCACATTTGAGATGGGCGAATTTCCTTAACCCTTTAACCGGCCAATTCATTTTTCGCTCTATCCACTCATGTGCTTCGCATTTCTCTGTGATTGGTAGATTTTGGCCACGATTTTTTTGAAAAGTGAAAACGCGTTATGTCGTCATTGCCGGTGGTATGCGGATTGAACGCTTCTAGTCGTCTTGGACGGTTAAAGGGTTAACAAGCAACGCAAGACACGGACTCGACGATTTGATTAAAATGTCTAAACACACACACCATGTCATTTCATTTCATTTCATTTTGTATTATTTTACATATTTCAAACACCACACAAAACATTACACATGTACAAAAGACAAAAAACCCAAAGCCGACATCAGAAGGAATTATGAACGATGTTTTTAAAGCGATTACATATTAAAATAATTAAGCATGCTTGAATTAATTGCCCAAGCATGAATAACATAACACGGTAAATACACGTCCTACTTGAAACATGGGCCTGTAAAAATAATTTTCAGCAGTGGATAATTTTCACCAGATGAAGCATAAAACGATATTGAGTTTAGTAAACTCTCGAAATTCAAAGCGCCAATTTCTATTTTTGAAAAGTACTCTGTATAATTCGTTAAATGACGTAATAATCGTCACAGTGCGCCAGGACTTATGACGTATTCAACTAAATCATTTACAAAACTTTTTTTAAAACAGATTTCAGAGCCTCAAAGACACCTCCTCTTCCTCCCATCACTTACCTCTCCCAAGATTTGACGTTGTCAATGTCATTGAGGCCAATAAAGATGGTGGTGAAAGATGGGGCGTTGTTGGCAAATAAAAATCAGCTTTGAGTTTGTGGGTGTGGAATTATTATTGTCGAGATTTGTCTCTCGAGTGGAGCGAACTGTATTCCCGCCATATGCTCCGGAGAACCTCAGCCTAGACGAACAAACTTCTACTAAAATAAATACCGAAATGATCCTTTGATCACCCCCAAAATTTGAAAATCATTTTTTTTTTTTAAATTGGAATCCAAGTATGGCAACAACATATGATGGCCTTTTATATTTGGATCAGACCCTTAACCATCCAGGAACCCCTCCCTTAAGGATAGAAACCAACCTGATTGGATTCCGGAAACGCTTAATTGTAAAGAGTCATCACCAGGGGTCGTCACTTACGTTCTCCCATTGAGCCATCAAGAGAATCGTTAGCCGCAAGAAAGGGTCAGAACTTGAATCTTTATTTGTAAATATTAACCTATATTATAATCCTGCATGTCCGCAATTTTAAATCTTTCTGTCCGGGAGCTTACTTAATTTCATAATGGTTCAACGACCTTGAATAAAAGTTGAGCTGCAGATAGTTCCTCAAATTTGTAGTCGAGCGCAACTTATTTCAGATTTTAATTTTGCGTATTTCTCGAGATATCACTCGTTGAAGGTTTAAGCATTGCCGTGGTTTGGCGGGAAAATTCCAAGATGGCGTCTCCACTTGTCCAAAATGGCGCTGTCGCTTTCACGTGATACCAATGCTGCCAGACATATTTCCATAGTTCCTATTTTGTAAATCGTTAAAAACCTGAGACAGCTATTTAACAATTCGGAATAAAATTATTTCGTGTTTTTAACATATTAGATATTGAAATTGTCAAGTGTTTGAAAAACCTTTTAAATTAAAATAAAAACCAGTGTTGTTACGTCATTGGTATTGCACGTGAGGCAAAGGGGTTTTAAAATATTTGAAAAACATTTCGCCGAAATCAGGGGAACTTTAGAGCGAAGCCGGGTCATTTCTCTAGCTACGAATCAATTTAATTTCGTGCGACTAGATCAGTACCGAATATGTACATGGTACATGATATATACATGTATAATTGTTGAAATTAATAGTTGCTGGGTCTAAGGAGGATGTGGCACTCGTCTGCGTTTCAGTCAAGAGTGAATGGAAACTGGTTGAAAAGACATTTTGAAAGGCGCGAAGTGGACACCACCAAAAACGCGCTCACAAACACACAAAAGAACACGAGAGGAGACTTCCTGAAAATTAAGTGACGTCCGAATACGACGTGCGAATCATGTACACACTCACACCAATGTAGACATGTCGTCGGAATAGAAATTTATGTTCTGGCTGCCGGTGCATCCTCCACAGACCGGATGCGGAATTCTTTCTTATACCGCAGTTTTGCTCCTTGAAAAAAAATGACGATACCACGAAGCAAACTGTGACGTCACTACAAACTTGGACATGAAACCATCCATTGCCACCCTGCAAACATCACTCCAACCGCAGGCCATTGCTTAATGCATATCGAGCAACAATGTTTTCAAAAAATCAGCTTAAAATAACATGCCTATCCTATCTTATCTTAAGTAAATGGCTCATATCAAGGGGCCTACCCAATGTACACGAAAAAAGTGCCGATTACACGGTGTCAGCACGGTAGAAGATAATTACACGGTAATTACACGGACAATTTCAAATCAGTCCAACAATCGTCAGCTTGGATTGTATATTAAAATAATTAAATAGTTTTAATATCAATCAGTTGAAATGAGAAAATTCGAAACGTTTTCGTTCGTTTTTACGTAAAGCGCATAAAAAAATAATAATAAATTTTTTTAATTTGGCCGATTCTTGTGATACTATTTTGACAATCGATACTGAATTATTGGCATTCTGATCAAATTATTTCTAAAATTCAACGACTGAACGATCAAAGTTCAACGGTTCAATAAAATTACATAGCATTAAATGGAAATTTGAAAATTACACGGAACTCTTCAGATTACACGATTTCCGTGTATTGGGCATTTACGAAAACGAGATAATATAAAGCATCAAAGTAACCCAGGATTGCATCTCGATCCGCTCTACTCCATTCAACTCTTTGGATTTGTTTGATCTAAACAAGCCAAAAACTCTACGCTTGGTGTATTTATAACACACTGCATGATTATGGGTAGAAAAGAAAACAAAAGAGAAAAATTAATCTATATTTAGCCTCAGGGTGAAGAAAAGAAAAGATGGCAAGAAAGGAAGCCATACCAGATCAACTTCCTGCATCTTCCTTATTCATTTTTTCATGTTGAGCATTAAGTGACGTAATCGGATCTACCAATCTACAAAATCACAAATTTTTCATTAGAAAATTCGAAGATCCTCGAGTAGGTGGGGGAAAAACGAGATGAAAAATGAATGGGAGACACACGGACAAAGCAATCATCTCTTTCGGACTAGTTTCGCAATTTCACATGGGAATATACAGGGTGGTCCAAATAAAAACGTCTCGCTTGTAATTTGATCGTACAATTGCAAATCTTTAATTTATTCAATTGAAATTTGGAACACATCTTGGTCTTTGCATTCTTTATCAATTTGCCTCGTCACCTGCAACGTCGTGACGTCATCATTTGAATTATTAAGGTTCAAAGTGACTCTCGCTAAACAAGAGCGAAACGCGATTTGGTTTTCCGTGAAACGAAAAATTTCAGTGCCAGGCAATTTCTAAAAGAATTTCCGGATAAAAAACTGTCCGCTAGGTGGTTTGAAGGTGATTTAGTACAAAATTGATGAATGCTGATGTGTTGATCGCCGCCATGGAAGTGCACGACCGAAAACTGTGCACAATGTTCAGAACATTTAAGACGTTGCACAATTGGTGCTAAAGCCAACATCAGCCACAATTTGTACTTGCACTATCAGGCAATGCAAATCATTTGAAAATTTTATTGTTAATGATCCAAAACATAAGAAAAAATGACCTGAAACGAAAATGATTAAATGATAAACTGTCTAAAGCAACAAGATGTCACACCAGCTCACTGTTCAACGAGTGCATCGATCTCTCAATGACGAAATCATCTCCGTACATGCAATTATCAGTGAAAACAGATAACTTTAAACAAAAACTGTAATAGTCATTTTGTTTGATCACCTTTCATTCATGTGTGTGTTAAATTTCATAAGTTTCCGTTAAATTATAACAATTTTAAGAGATATTCTGTATCGACTACTTTTTTCATACACACAAGTTTCGCATTTCGCTCATAGCGAGCGTCACTTTGAACCTTAAGAGTTTGAATGATGACGTCACGCAGTTGCACGTGCGCTAGGCCAATTCATAAAGAAAGTAAAGACCAACATGTGTGCCAAATTTTAATGGAATAAATTAAAGATTTGCAATTTTTAA
Source organism: Mycogona germanica (assembly GCA_034698785.1). Classification (NCBI taxonomy): domain Eukaryota; kingdom Metazoa; phylum Arthropoda; class Diplopoda; order Chordeumatida; family Chordeumatidae; genus Mycogona; species Mycogona germanica. The sequence continues at coordinate 6,964 of JAQGBY010002914.1, read as the reverse complement.
GATCACATTTCTAGCGAAACGTTTTTTGTGGACCACCCTGTATGTTTAATAATCTCTCATTTTTTTTAGCCAAGTGAATGTGTAATTAATCTTGGATGCGAATCTCTCTCTCCAAAATTAATCACAAAACATCCATAGATTGTTTCGTCTAAATTCACGACTTATTTTTGTAAGAATCTATATTTTTGTGGGTTGGACTTTTTAAAAGAAACTGGAAAACATTACAATTCAGAACATGGAGCTCAGGGTGAAATTAATAAGTGCAATAAATAAACAACCGATAGTTATTCAATAATCGATATAAGTAGAACTGCAACGAATCAAACTGGCTAGAAAGCGCCACCAGAGAGCGCCACCAGCTGTCGTGTCACTCACAAGACAGACCAAAAAGTATGTAAGACGAGACTCTTAATCAAGCTCCACCTGGAGGCGGAATTCGCACAACAAAAAAAGAAGACACAATAGTTGCCTGCAGTACGCCGTAGTGTCGTAGGGTCATTAGCGGGGTCGTTAAAATAATAAGGACCAAACCTAGGAACGGCCATCAGCTGCACCAATACGGCCCCCACCCTTCTCCAACCGAGCAAACATTTAGAATGGACAACTCAAAATATACTCAGAAGGGGTCACTCATGGTCGTTCATTCAAGTCTCAAATTATAAATGTAAAAAGTCAGTAGAGGCCATAAAAGATCACATCGAATTGTGCATGGGCGAGTAGATAAATAGACTACTAAGCACAGCCACCACACCCTTATTGCGAGCTGAAATGCTTAACGCGCCATGAAGAAGCTGCGTCTGCACCATCACAATTTTACCGCGAAAAAATCGGATGTATGACGTAAGATCCGATTTTTCCCGCCAAAATCAGTGATGGACTTCAAAACTTAATGGACTCCGCCATAAATCAGCACGATTAAAAGTTGCGCCCTCTGTTGGCCCACTTTTATGCAAACCGGCAAAGCTGATACCTAGTTCCAGGGAATGTTCCTGTCCGGAAATGCCACCAGGAGGCGTCCTGAAAATGTTGCCCTTAAGGTGCGTAATACACAAAATGGTGGTACTTTCGAAGCACCTTTGTGAACAAGCTTCCAACTGTCCGATCAATTTCAGAACTCTCATAAAACTTTATTTTCTGCAAACAGAGACAGAATCACTTTGCCTCATGCTAGCCTCATGCACTAGTAACAGGAAGTGGGTAAGGTGGAGCACCTTAACGTCCTGTCCACCACGGCTCGCGTCGTCCTATTTACTGTTGCGTACGAACAGCAACATGGACCAGTAGAATTAATCACCTGACACTTAATTATGATAACGAACTGGGCGGGTTTTGCTCAGGTGATAGGGGGCGGGGGCAGGGGTCAGCTCGTACCAGTTAATTATTTCAGGGTGGTTGTTGTTGCTGGTTCAGGAGGTGGAGGGTGGAATCGGGAGATGGACAGTCCTGGAGACACGATAACGGAGAAGTTCAGTTTACCAGTTAAGAGTCAACGCGCAGGACACGGATTCATGCCCATCGTCTATATCATTAGGTGGCGCCTATTTCGTCATTTAATAGGCAAAACTGCAAAGCGTGCTGAATGCGATGACTTAACAATTTTCGAGGAGACGCAAACGTCACAGAAATCAACCAATCACAGCCGTCCACAGTTTGGGACTGCACCAAAGTCGTACTATGAAGCCCAGAATCTGCTATGATGTTGCGCTCTGTCGCTAGTTGCGCATGTGTTTTCAAAATGGCGATCACCCATCGGCGCTGGCTGCCACCAGAGTGCGCTCAAGTATTCAATGTGACCGAATCTGAATGCGTCAATAATGACAGTGGTGCCAAATTGGGATATTCTGCGGTAGAAAAAAATCATTTCTCTAATGCTTTTCTCCATAAATTAGAAAATACAGGAACATGTATTATCATTTTTTAATGACAATAATGTTTCATGTTTTTATCAAATATTTGGTCGTTAAAATGTGTTTTTGTGGGAACCAATAAAGTTCACAAAACTATCGTGAAATTTTTTAATCAAAGTCGTTACCACAATTAGACATTCATTCAAATTTCCTTAGAAAAAAATTGCCCATGCAGGGCTCGAACCCAAGACCATCCAACCCTTGAGTTATAATAAACTCCAGAGGGTCAAATTCAATACAATAAAGTGTTGATTTCCATGAGGTTCCAGTGGGGGTTCTGGGACGAAGACGCTGGTGGACCTCCTTAACAAATCTATATTATAATCCTAAGTTACAATCTATCCGTTCGGAAGTTAACTAACGAATGGCTTGACAAAATCTAATGAAATTTTTAGCTACAGATAGTTCCTAAAATTTGTAGTCGAATGCAACTTATTTCAAATCTTGATTTTGCGTATTTCTCGAGATATGAGCCGTTGAAGTTTTTTTAAAAAACAACCCTTCGCCAGAAGATTCCAAGATGGCGTCTCCATTTGCCCAAAATAGCGCTGTGGCTATCACGTGATACCAATGCTGCCAGTCAGATTTCCATATTCCTATGTGTAAAACATTTAATACCTGAGACGGCTATTTAACAAATTCGGAATAAAATACTTTGGTGTTTTAAACAAATTATTTATTTAAATCTTTTAAATACATTTAAAAAAAACAGTGTACGTGAGGAAACGGGGGATTTCAAATATTTAAAAAAACATTTCGCTGACAGGACGGGGACTTTCGAGAGAAGACTTTCAACAAAATCAAGTGGAAGAAAGATGTGCAAAAAGAAATAATTGGAGATATTTTCTGTACATGAATGATAGATGAAATATTATTACGAAACATTAAGTGCACACGGTGGGCAAGATGCGAATGGGCAATGGGGGATGGAGGAGGAGGGGTAAAAAAAAAGATCTTGCTCCTGCAAATGATGAGATTATGCTTTTTTTCGTCGTTCTCTTTCGCTGGGTGCTCGTTAAACCCACACAGGCCTGTCTAGTCGCGATAGGGCAACAGTAGACATTAATTGGAGGGGAAAATGCAAGGCCTACGTAAACCTTACGTAAACACGTAAGACGCGAAAATGGCGTCATCACAGAGATCGAGTCGCACACGAAAAACAGTCATCTGCAACGTTATCGAGTCCCCGAAATAATGAAACATATTCTTTACGTCAGAATTATTTTTTAAAGTGTTTGCATTCTCCTCATTTCTTTCCAAGTGTCTACTGCTAAGAACGAAATCTGAAATTAAAAAAACTCTGAAATATCGAGCTCTGAATTTGTTTAGAAATTTTAAAAATCAATTTTGAAATAGGAACCCAATTCTTTGTTTCAAATGTCAGTATTCATTGACAAAAGTGACGTTGCATGTGACGTTGCATGTCGCGCAGCTGACGTCACCATGTCGAGACCGATTCCTGTCTCGTCTTGTGAGTCGATTCGAGAAACGATGCTGCTAAAGAAAGCAATGACTCTAGATATCATGGAACACGAAACCGTTCTAGTATTTCAAATCTCTTTTTTTTTGTCGTCCTCGGATAGGGCAGTGACGTCATTTTCTTGCCACCACCTTACCCTGTGGACGTCATCACACCACATAAATCTATTTTATGAACCATAAACATTCGCAAAGAAGGGCATTATTCCTTTCATGCACTTATCACGACCCCTTGATACGATTAATATATCATGCTTTAATTTTCGGAATTTTATCTCTTTCACCATATTTATTTTCCAGGCAACCACATTTTCGGCACTTCCATACACTTCCAAATTTAAGACTTCAAACGCACCCCGCTTAAAATTTTAGTCTCGAAAAAAAATGAAACTCCAATGCAATTTCCAATTTTTAAATAAATGGGAAAAACAACAAAAATAAATCACAAGTTTATCGGTTAATGAATGCATTTAATATAAAGACAGCTACATCTTATCTTCCTATGCATATCCAATATTATAAAACAGAGATTTTGATCTTCCTGTCCGGAGATTAACTCTCGAACGGCTCAATGAAATTGCATAAAATTTAAAATACCGTTAGTACACCATCCTAATTCGCTAGCGACGGAATTTCAGATCTCGATTTTCAATATTTCGTATTAAAATAACAGTTACCAAATTTTGGATAATCTCCCTTTCGCTTCAAACTTAAAAAATGGCGTCTCCACATAAAAAGCATGACGTCATCGATTTCACGAGACAACAAAGTAAACCAGATACCAGTTTCAACCAAGCACACCACATACCACATACTATTACCGGAATAATATTTTCAATATGAAAATAAAATAACAATATTAAAAAACAAAAAATAATCAAATATATATTTTAAAATTATAAATGTGCAAATGTCCCGTCTCCATTTTGAAAATTATCAGTGCAGCCTGAAAAACTGCTGGCTAGATGGCGCTACATCCGAAATAACGCGATGACAATGCACGGTGGTAGCTCACACCCACTTCTAACATCAATATGGATATTTTTTATGCCGGTGGTGGTGAGATTAACAGAAAGAAACCTAAATCACTGGCTTAACGGCAGCATGTATTACGGAAACCAGTCGCAGATAAGTGAAAAGAAAAAAACCAAACCACACCTGAACAACTAGAACATGATGTAAAAGAGGTTACCTGTGTGTATATTTATTGGCACAGATTTGTTTTCAAGAGTAAAAACTGACACAACTCCAGAAGATCTTTTTCTACTCGATAGGAATTGTAAGGTAGTTTAATTCTCCATTTTCAACCTAGTCCTAGATCGGTGTCAGCCACTCCCAGAAAAACAGGAACAAGCACATTACACCAATTCTATTTTATTTCATAAAAAATTATATATGGATCACTGCAAAAGTTAATCAATTTTTTTACCCCCAAAAATGTCCGCGCATCTTTCTTATCAATTACGCGGCAAGTTGCCAGAACGGGTCACTAGATGGCGACCTATTCGGCGCTTGTTTGGAGAAATTTGCTCGGTGAAATTTTGCTGTTTGCGCGCGCATTATCCAAATATCTCTCTCCTATTTAATATTAAGTGAACCTCCCCTGGCGATTTTGCCTATCCTAAACCTAGGTAGGGATCTTTGAAGTTTAATTACCTGAAATCGTCCTTAAAATGTCGATCACGTGGCCGGTATTGAAAACCTTACGCACCCCTCCTTCCCGGGGCATTTGAAATTTCTTAAAACACCAATGACGAAACAGAAGGAACGGTGGGCGTTTTAGTTGCGTTTCACTATGGTGAACTGTAGGTGGCGCCCCAAGCTTCAGTAGGGGTACGCGCACATTTATTTTCAAGTGTAAGTCGTTTATTTCAATGAAATAAAAATAATTAAAATGTTTTGTAATGTTATTCTTTGTAACATTGCCTTGCGCAGTTTCAACAAATTTGGTTCTATGAATTAGACTGTATGAATTGAATACCGATGATAAGCCAATAAAAGATCCCCCTTTTCCGAAATTGCATGACCCTAATTTAACATGGGTTTCAATGGAAGATAGCTGTTTTTGAAAAAAAATGTATTTCCTCGCTTGTTTCTTCAATAATTGTAAATCCACTTTGTTTTAGTAAACGAAAGACCAATCTCCATTTTTCAATGAAACATTTTGTCCCACATTGTCTCATGATTTTACAATAAATTGCAAGAAAAAGTAGTTCCCATGCGCACTATTAAACTTTAAATTACGATGTCGATTGAACTAAAAAAAATTTAATGAGTAATGCTTTATTTTGTTAACCGACATAACGATGTCACGTTTAGCTACAATAATTCTAGGATTCTGATTTAAGTTGCATGAAATGAAAACCGATGCTAAGCCACTAACAGTCCCCGAACGACATTTTTCTCCCATAGGATTACAATGAAAACAGTCGTTCGGGAAAAATTCACAGCTCAGCTTTAATTTCTCCTAAAATTGTCAGCTCAAATTGACTGTGTAGAGAAAAGATCAAACTATATTTTTAAAAAAATAATTTATACCAATTACTCACATTCAGATATCTATGGCGCCAAAAAATAGATTTCGAAAACGGTTTATTTTATTTATTGGTGCTGCCGTGGGACTTTCTCTAATTGCAAGATCTAGGGAATATATATATATATAAATATTATCATTTCCCGAATTTTAAAGGGATTTATAATATATCAATAATTAAGAAGTAAATGCTGTTTTAATTCTCGACTAATTCGAGTTTTTAATTGTCAAAGGTTTGATACGCTTAATTGATATCCTAATGGCACGGAAACTCTTCATTTCGTCTGGCATCATTATGTGTGACGTTTTCGAAAGACTAGTCACAGTGTCAATTCGTATTTTCTTACTATTGCATGGACTCTCCGATATTTTACCATGTCTAATCACAGCCTACACAAACATGTTCGGGTTATGTATCCTAGGCCATTGTGACAAGGGCTCAGTCTCGACGCCTTTAGTCAACAAACACAAAACGGGTAGACCCCATTTGTCGTGTTTTATCGCATTTATCTATTTCTAGAAAGCAGACAATTTGTTTAAGGATCGAGTCTTGGGCAATACAATGGTTGAACGACCAACTTCCCACACACCCTTTTTCCTAGAATGTTGATTTTTCTAAACACCAAATGAATGAGGATTTTCGTCACATAGGAGCGAAAAAACCGTCGCATTCTGGTGTAAACCGAAAAATCGCATCCTCGAGGAGCTTTTTTTCGCACCAATCACGAATAAAAATGGAAAATTTCCTATTGTGAAGGCATGGGATCCATTTTGACTGAACGAAATTAAGCGCAACAACATGAGCGTGTGTTGTTAACATGAGCGGCAATGGTACGACGAGAAAGCGTTACAATAGCGCTCTCAAAGCCGAGTAGCGCGCTCAAAATAGCGAGCGATCGCCCAAAAGGATCGGCTCCTTATATGTAAACACAAAAGATGGGCTTCTTATATGTAAACGCAAAAGATCAGCTCCTTATTTGTGTAAATGCAAAAGATCAGCTCCTTATTTGTGTAAATGCAAAAGATCGGCTCCTTAAATGTAAAC
>JAQGBY010002913.1:0-21031 GCA_034698785.1 Mycogona germanica | reverse complement strand
TGCCCAAGCACCATGAGGGGGACGTAAGCCTGTAGTGCGGTTGACTACAGTTGATGGAAACTAAAAAAAAAAAAAAACTCCACAAACAGCTTGAAACGTCGAGAATCATATTTCCGGTTCGTCTCGACAATTACATATATTTACCTATTTATTCCAAATTTCATTATTTTTGTATCTAAAAGTATTTGTTCTTGCGTAATAGAAAGTTTCACTTTCATTCGACCCGAAACTGGTTCCATCCCGCCTTATCGTTGTACCGAAGTGCTACCGATACCTTGATATCAGCCCACCCTTCCCTTTCGGGTACAGGGTCCGGGGTTCGATCAAAAAAACTCTTCTCGACACTCTGTAAACGTTCTGCTGCAATTTGATAAACAAGACTTCGCAGAGTCATGACGCAAATTCGCACGCAGCCTGTTTACAGAAGAAGAGACGGTAAACAAGATGTATTCAATATCTAAACTGTCAGAATCCAATCGACAGCTGTGGATTGACACTTCCTGTTTGCGCCTCAAGTTCCAAGTTTTTGCATTCATGGTTTCTTTAAGAGTGACAGTCGAAAAAATAATCTCAATATTTGTTCTCCGTCTTAGTTCTACATCGTCACAATCGTTAAAACGATTTTCTTTAGGACTTCAAAATAATCTCGAAAAGAAATTCCTGCACGTTCATTCGAAAAATTAAGTCAAAAGGCTAAATCAATATTCTTGATTGGATAAGGTTTATAGGGTTTGTGTGAGATGCTCAAGAGTGGTTTGAAATGACACCTTAACACAGAGCTGTACAAATAATCGGATGCTGGTCATCAGACACGAGCGACCGCGATCGTGGAATGTAACTTTTGGAATGACAAACGCACGTACAAACAGACTATAAAAATCACCTCGACGTCCTCAAAAGGTGCTCATGCGAGAGACGTAAGGGTTAAGATAAGGTCAGCAAAATCCTGGCTTCTCGCCAAGTAAACAACCAAAGATAAAAATATTTCTCACAGTTTTGATTGTCATTTTTCTGGGAAAGAACGACTCAAGTTAGTCTTGTCGCTTTTCGCTATCATTTAAACTTTTATATAAATAATCTCAAATATATGCATAAACAACAACTAAAAACAGTATTCCAAATGCGTCGCTTTTTTCAGCAGTATTGTAATTTAACATTTTAAATTGCAACTAATATGCATGTAATCACCAATGTGAACGCGTTAAACCTGTTTTTTCAACAATTAAGTCGTTTTTATCTGTTGGCGATATCCCATAGAAAAATTATTTACTAGTATTGTTTCATGGAGCAGGTGCTTGATATTAGAGTTTGTTTCATCTATTGGTGTAATGTTATTATCACTACATTTTTATAAGTGGTTTTCGTAAAACACATAGCAGAATTGTGTATCGGGATAATTTTTTATATTTATTTCTATGTTGATATTTATTTGGATTCGAAGTAGATTTAGATTGTTTTGTCCTTGCATTTTATATATTCGGCGCACTCATTGCAATGGCTAAAGGTCATCGTGACAATATTCAACCAAATCAGAGCCAAATGAAAGAGCTTATTAGTTGAAAGTTGATCGAAACCAAAGTGTAGACTGTAGCAACCATAATATTTTTTAAAATTCCAATCAACTGTAGTCAACTGCATTACAGGCGTTACGTACCCCTCATTGTCACACTATGCTAGGGGCACGATCCGATATTCGGTCATTGCCACGATTATGTTTCATTTTTCTTGCCATAATTGCCATATTATATAATTTTGATACCATGTTTAGCTTTTGTATTTATAATTGATGCTGCTTATAATGAAAATTAAATTTCCTGTCATGAAATATATTTCTAACCATTAACTGATTAACTGATACCCTGAAATGTCCATTTCTAAGCCAATATTTTTATTTATTAAATCTTCTATTTAATAAAGTTGAAGTATTCAGAAACTACAGTAATATTGGGAAAACAAAAATGGTGCTCGATTTATTTCGGTATGTTACATCATGCAACCCTCAAATATAATTTAACGCTACCGTGTTACGAAATTAGAAATAGCAATAAAACATTGCCAAATGGCCGATGAGCTGCCCGTTTAACAGATTTTGAGTGAATTGGTGACGATGGTCAATCTGATAAGAAAACAGATTCCACTACATCATGCACAAATATAGGCGTGCAAAAAAGAATAACGCAACCCTTGTTGTTATGCTGATGACCAATAGTCGAATACCTTGTTTTTAACAAAGTCACTGAACTAAAAATTTACGAATCGAACTACAAAATATGTAATTCCTAGTCGAGCGCTGGTCTGTCGTGGGTTTCAGAACAAATCCTTCACAATGAAGCAACATAAACTTAATAACCAACATGGCACAACACGTAATATATTTTTAACTGCACTGTGACGTCAATCCGGTATTCGCAATATGCGGCGAGATCACATAGTCGCATGATGGGTAAAAAGTCAATTGCACGATGGGTAAATAATTTCAATACGTATGTACAAGCTATATACGAGAGACTATATAGTTAAGTATGTAATTTGTCGAGGCCGAAGCAACTTCATACACAGATGCTGTGTAGGGAATATCAAATACTGAAGACGCACTTCGATGAATCTTGAAACGCATCCAAATGTCCTGTGTTGGAATTCACTGACTTCAATCACAACCGAAATTCAACTACATGATAATTTACATTATAATAATAACACCCCGAAAACTGGATGAAACTTCTCGGAACTTCACCCGCAATGTCGATTGAAGCTCGAATCAAAACCAGACATCAGTTGCATTTAGCTTCACCGAAGATACTGTAGCTGTGGTCGTTTTAATTTACGACTTTTGATTTTTTTTCGATGCACACATCATTCTCCTCTCAAAAACGTATTTTTGGCAAAAAATGCCCGTTGATGAATATCACGACATCGACAGATTTGGCCAATTGTTGACAAAAAATTCAAAGTTACCGACTTCATCAGTCGAATTGTTTTAAGTGGATTTCGGATCCAGGTAGCGTTCATTCCATTCACAAATCTGTGTGGGGGGAATTTATTGAATACTAGAACTGCTTTTGGCACCAGAGCATTTAAAACTGTGGCATCACAATCCAACCTAGGATGGCAATTTTGAATTGAGTAAATCTTTCCACCCTGGCAATGTGAAATGAATTAACAAAACTATATAAAAAAAACATCTCTTCTAAGATCCGAAAAGGTTGGTAGAGATGTGTCGTAGCCAGAAACTGTTCCAATAAATAACCCCAGCACAACGTTCGATTCAACCACGAAGGTTATTTCCGTTCGCTCTTCCAAATCCTGTCTCCGAATTTGTAGTCTTTTTAAATCACGCCCCAACTGACGAAACCACTCGCTGGAGCTCTTACACGCCGATCCGCAATGCGGAGTACTGACGGTTGTGGATAACAAAAGAGTTGTGACCGTCTTCTACTAGTGAATCGCGAACTGAATCTCGTAACTGCTCAAGACGTGGCCTGTCCCTTGGTGGCGACGGCGATGGGCGGGCCGGCTGGAGGCACATAATGGTGGCAACGGATGATCCACTCGGCGTTCGGATTCTCCTTGTAGACGGCGAAGACGTTGGCATCGTGCGGGAGCCGTCGGTCGCCTACATTTGGACGAAATTGGAGATTACTTGAGTTTCAAACTCAGCAAAATTCACAGCAGACAGTAATATTTCTTCAATAAAGCAAAACATTAGCCGGTGCCACGGAAATCAAACAAACATACAGCCGCTCTTACCAATGTTTCCTCCGACTTCGTGAAGAAAGTGAATCTCGATGGCCGTATCGATGTCCGGGCAGGCAAGTACGCAGCTCTGACCGTTGGAACTCGCGTCTCCCGCGGATCTGTATGAGAGAACAAAACAGAAATAAGTCACTGGTCAGGAACACGTTGACAACATTTTTAAAGAATCGCCATTGTAGAAGTCATCCCTTTTAGCAAATCTAACCCTTTCACAAAATTAGAATTTAAGTTTCTAGTCATTCTCTTTGCTGGGCTTCAGTTTCCTACCTCTTGGTATCCGCTCGTCCATTGGCGTGGTTGTGTTTGTCGTTGGACGGAGACGACTGCTTCTTGGACCAGACAGTGACCAGAACGGTGCGTACGACTTCGTAGACGGTGGTCGAATCCAACAACTGGATGGGCATGGACTGATGGCTGAAGAATTTGGGGGCCTGCACACGCAGAATTCCACCCTGGAAATCGACCTGCCAGTGCAAAAATAGATAACTGAAACGTCTAATTTGACAATAGTTCTTATATTGGCAACCTCCTGTTTCCAAGTGAACAATTACAGATTTTACCCGCAAGCAGCCCCCAAGAGGTCAAAAGACCAGTTGGGGACAGAATTGATTTATTTTAAAAGGCTCTGGTGACCATTCCACTGTCTACACACTCTAGGGAAATAGGAGTTAAAATATGATGCAGATGTACATTGAAGCTCGTTCACCATTTTAGGAGCATACTTCGTTTTGAACGATACTTCTCTATCATGCAAAACTTGACGACTATTCATAAACTTTTCACAATAGCACTGCGCCACCTACCTCGTTGTTAATCGGACGGAGAATTCCGGCCTTCACAGGTTTTTTCGTCAGCAGCCACCGCATCTGTTAACACACAATTCAACCAAACAGTAATTGTTGATAATTCACCGAATTTGCACAAATTATTAGATACTCAATTCAATTATTTTCAGGTCAACTTACCGCTCGGTTATTCTCTTTCTGATTTCTCCGCGCGATGGCACTTTCATACTGTCGCCGAACTTGTTTGAGAATGAAACCGGGAACCTGCGATTAACGAGAATGGAGTTAATATTAGAATAGAAGTAAAATTAATTCAAGAACATTCGAAATGCGTGAAAATTGGATGATTTTGGGCGTTTGGTTCAACTGACCGTGAAAAGAATTTCCCGGTACTCGATCATGAGTTTGGTCAGGTTTGAAGTGGCCGCGGCCAGCTCCATCTCAGAGGCCAGGTCCACTTGGCCGCCCTTCTTAGCCAGGAACAGGTTGGGCGCCATGATCATGGCCACGTTGTAGATGGTCATGCGGTTCTCCTTCTCATGTTCGGCCACCTTGCCCAGGAACTTCAGGAGCGCCTGCTCAGAATAGCACAACCATATTTAAAAGCAAATTAGAACAGATCAAATACGATTTTACTGTAAAACTCGAAAAAATATCATCGAATGTTATATAAGCTAATTTAATGCTCACTACTCACCCACAAAACGTTTCGATTGACCTCTGGCAGTAACAGGATAAGTAATTTCATGGCTTTCAGCTGATCTTTCCGGTCTTTTATTCCTGTAACATTTACAATTTTTTTTTAAAGTAACAATTCATAGCAACCCGCTCCACTCCGCTTCCGCTCAAATGTTTGATTTTTCTTTTAGAAACCCAGATTTTTCCCATGACATTGTGAGCTACCCAATGAAATGAAAATCTGAAGTGAGAGTGTTGGTGGTGGTAACACATACTGTCGAGCGCGATGAATCCGTCGATGTGGTCGTTGGTCAGCAGGGGGGTGGGCAACTCGCGAATGAACTGCTTGAGGACGGCGGCCACCTCGCTGACCGAGCAGGACTGAAGCGTCTTTTCCACCGAAGACGGGTTCGAGTAGAAATTATGTTCGAGCTCCATTTTGAGTACGGACGTTTTGTGGGCAGAGCCGGGCACTCGCAGGATCCCCTCTTCGTGAAGTCCGAATTTCTCCAGAAAGTTCAGCATCTGCCATTTTGTCAATAATGAAAGAAAATTGTCAGTTTAATCCTCAACTTAAGCTGTTTTCATTTCGAAAATGCTTGATTTCACATTTCATAAAAATGGTTTTACAAGATTTTGAGAATCTCAGGCACAAATTTGTAATCGTCCGTTCCTAAGTGAAATTGTACAAACTATCGTTAGAAATAAAACCTGAAACACATCACTCACTCTTTCGAGAACAAGCGGAATCTTGCAATCGGCCGAATATTTGCTGTCCACCTGCAGGAGCGTGGCCAGAGGCACGCCAAACACCACGCTGTCTGAAAGGGAAGAAAGAAAATTTTGCTAGAACAGTCGCAGAGAATCAAGACTAAAAAAATTAAACATTGGGCATCGCATCGCAACCAACCATCTCTTAAACGCCGCCTCCGAGCTTTCCGTTTGGTGTACTGGATTCGGTAAGCTTCCATTATGATGGTGAACTCCAGCAAAGCCAGATTCTGGATTTTGGGGATGTCTGCGGCGCCCAGATCGCTGATTAGAGTCCGGCCATTTTTCTCGGTTACGCTGATGAACGTCTGAAATGTAGAATATTGATTACAGAAAAGGTCATCATCTTCCCCACGTCACAACTTCAGATAATTGCCATTTTAATTTAACATTTCAAATCAAAAAAAGAACTTACTTGGACTTGATTCCTGTCTGTACAATCAAAATCCCACACCTAAAAATTAAACGAATAAATCGTTGCATTATTATTATTATCATTTTTCTTTAAACTTCATCAGAAAAACGATCACCAAAATTTGTGCAGTTTATTCATTTCCTTTACCTGATCAACGTCATGAACTTCGATACTAATATCACACTCTGATAATGCTTCCTCAGAATGACTAGAGATGGCCCCAGTGTTGAGGCGAGTGCCGCCGTACCAGGATCCTGTATTGTTGAAGCTGGTGATTTCGATGCCTAAAATAGATTTGGACTTTTATATCCTTGAAAAAAATTAATTTCAGCTACAGCTTTTCGGTTCTGAAAAATATCATTAACATACCAGTTGTCGAGTTTTCCGAACCAGGTTCATTAGGCCGGTACCGGTGACGATCTTGCACGAAAGGAAGGATGCGGCTGGGGTAGCTGCCGGTGGACGGTGAAGAATCAACGCTGTTGTAGTCCAGGCTGCCATCTGGCGGCATCCTGTTCGAAAAGGCCTTCTCCCAGTCCATGTCTCCGTTGGTGGGCGATCGACTGAAAATAAGTAAACAATATGTTTGACTAGGATTGAAAAACCACCATATAAAATTAAAATTAGACAGACTTAAAAGCCAATTTCTGCAGAAACTCACGAGCATGGTGCTGAGATTCTGTGTTCGAATCCACAGGATATAGATAAAATAAATTAATGGTCATCCAGATAGAAAGCGGGCTATACAAATCACCAATGGATGGTGTTGTTACCTGCGATTGGCGTTGCGATTCGGTCGCCATCCATTGGCCGGACCTCGCCACGGACCGGGCGGCGGCCCTAGCGATGTCGGTCCGGTCGGCGGGTGGATGGGCACCGGTGGTGGAAAGTGGTACGTCTGGTTGCTGTTAGTGGGGGTGGTGGAGGCAGCAACGGCGCTAGTGGAATTGGAATTGGCACCGCCCCCGCCGATGCTGTTGGGACTGTTGCGGGCGTTGGAGTGGTAGCCCTGACTGGAGGTGGGTGACGTGTTGCCGGGCTGATGCGCCCAGTCCGGCGAGCCGGGAGACGAGCCGCACGGCGACATGGAATGGTCGAGCGAGTCGGGCGTCTCGCTGCGACTGCGAGTGTCAATGCTGGATGTCTGACGAAAAAAAAATGAGACAGGTAAGACATTTTCAAAAAACAAAAATGCAATCTTGGCCACTAATTAATCAATAGTCTAAATCTAAGAGTATAAATTTAGAAATGCCATTGCTGGACGTGGCTCACCTCGCTGAACACATCCCTGACGTCTCTGACGCCGCGCGACGCCTTACGTTTGCGGATGGTGTTGTTGAGGGTTGCGATCTTTTTGCGCACCACCGTGGCCTGACGATTGGTCAGCGACTTCATGAATTCATCCAGGTTGTCCTCCTCCACCTCTTTGTCATCTGTGGAGAAAGGACGTAGTCAAAAACAATATTAAAATACAGATTTTCAAACTTCACTTGAGAAATAGGGAACAAAAAATTGAACAAAGACGCGGAAAGAATTAACAAGTTTTATTCAGTTTTTTAACTTATACATATGTTCCCACATAACAAATATCCACAATTTAAGATTGTCATCGTGATTTCAATATTTAATTTCGAATTTCCGTATAAAATAATCTCAGCCGGTTAAAAAATAAATTAAATCTTGTTTGTTCTTCAGGCAATCGATATTGAAAAAGAAGTTCGCCTATATCTAAATCGATTTACTCCTCGATCGATCCGGTTCGTTACGTGTGTAATAGTAACGTGAGAAAGTCTTGCATGGCTAATAATCAATCAGCACGAATCAGCACGAAATGAAGGCGCGCGCAGAAAATGAGATCGGCACATCATCGAATTTGTTGGTTGCGCTTTGTGTATTATTGAGAGCCTGTAATTCTCTGCAAAACCCCGTTAGCAAATCAGCCACTCATATGGTTTAATTTCAGTCAGAGTAGCATCGTGAGAAGTAAAATGTTCAGCGAAATATCAATCAGAATGAGAATTCAAACGTCACTTAAACGATGGCATACATATATCGTTCAATTAACAATGTGAAATGGAAAAAAATGGAATGAAAGTTCAGTGGCGGCTGGTCATATGTCTAGTGATTCCGTCTCACCAAAACAATGAAAAAATGTTAAATTTGTTTGAAGTTTAAATAATTAAACTACAACTAAACATCATTCTCATAACACTATATTTTGAAAAGAGTTTTTTAAAATTTATTTAAGAAATGTGATCCAACATACTTTTTCTTCTAAAATTTAATTTGATACAACTATGATAATTACATCACCAGCCGCCAAAAACAACAGTAAACAAACATGCAAGTCGATGTTGACAAAGAGGGCGGGCATTGTCCGTTTCAGCTGCCCAGCGAAACGCAAGAGCGGTCCCGAACAGGTAAAGCGGACAAGGGTTTCGAAAGCAATCGAAGTCGAGGGGACAGGCCACCACTCACTCATTGAAAATGTTCAAGCAATCGAGGTTAAATACCTTCCAAAGTGAGGGCTTCGGGGTTGACGCCAACCTCTTGGAACCACTTCAACTGGTTGTCCCAATCTGTAATTGCGGAAACGAAAAAGACGTCAATAAACAAATTCTCGGTGTCTGCTTCGCGACAATATCGTTTGTCGAGCAAATAATATCGAACGAATCGACTTGTTATTTGCCGAAAGGGTCGCAGACCTTGAATCGTAGAGCCGATAGTGGTTCTCAACTCTAAGATTATTTGGACGAGAACCAACTTCTGATTTTTCATAAAACATTTTAAATCTTAAATACTAAAACATAGTACAAAATAAAAAGAAATTGTTTCTTTCAATCCATCCTCACATTCATTTTAAACATCTTAAAGTGATCTGGAAAATGATCACCGCACTCAAACTGTAGCCCTGGGATCTGCCCCGGACGACCTTTTTTAAAATAAGCACTGACGAATTGGGCACCAAGATCAATCGACATCATTGATTAATCTCAAGACTGGGAGTTGACAGATGCGCGTTAAACAAACAAGAATTAGAGACAATAAGATCACAAAAGCTATTGCAAAGCAAACTATTTCAGATGCACATGAGCAGGTGCATAGAAAATGACATTCAAGCGTATGGTTTATTCTTCTGAAGGTGACAATTAGAACCATGGAAACTATTAATACAATCAATAATTAAGGTCTAGTAGTCGTAAAAACCGCCAGAGACCTGAGATAAACTTAGCCAATAAACAAAATTCCCAAACTTCTTGAATTATTTCACGCTCAATTCGGTTTCCAAGTCCACATTTGATGAAGTAGGATTTTCTCAAGAGGATATTGTCAATTAACACCAGTCCACAAAATATGTTAACGACAGTCGCCGCTTTGAATTTTAGAGATCATTTGCGTTGGTGGTTGGTTCACCCGGAAACGAACGCGGCGAGGAGCCAAAAATTGAATACAACGTCATTTGCATAACCAACTTCCGTGTCTCAACAGAAATTTACCTTCAGACATCCGTTCATCGTCCAACGAGTCATCCGATTTGTTGCCATCGTCCAGATATCTGATCTCGTTGCGGTAATCCTGGAAGTCCTGCGAATTGAAGGTCTCCATCTTTGTTTATCCGAGTGGTGACGCTACGAGCGTCGATCGATTAGTCGCCGGGTTCCGATAGTGCGGTTTTGAGCGTCAACTCCTGAGCGAAAGCAGCGGGGCGAGAAAAAAAATTCCAATATCGATTATAAACTGACCGTAACGGCTCACGATTAAACAACTCCTATGTCCATACACGGTCGATTAAACAATAACTGGAGAGGTGGTGGTGGTGTATGGGTCATCGGCGAAAACACACAATGAGGTTGGCGAAGCTTTCCACTTTCAGCAACCATTTTTATAAAACTGGCGGCGGCCTGTGCATCATTAGCGGAGAGGCCAGGCAAATAAATACGCAACAGAATTTTTGAAGAGGTGAACAGTTTCAATAATAATTCCAATTTTGTATGGAAAAATGTTAGAATATAGAAGAATAACATTTCTCGAGAAAAAAAATGTTGTATTTCAATATGTCTGCTTTGTGTGAGTTGATCACAACAAGATAAATTATTTGTTTAAAAACACTCTGTGATCCCAACAATTTCTTTAGCCTCGATCCGCCATTTGTTTTCCTACATTTTTCAATACACCATAAATAAATTTAAAAAAATACAGCTTCAAATTCCAATTTTGAAACCTCAATTCCAATTGAAATTAAAGATCTCCACTCTCTGCACAATTACTGTACGATATCGTAAAAATAAAATAAGCGTATTAATTTCCTCACAATCAACACATGGTTATATTCGATGGCAGTTATCAAGTAGAATGCCTACTTACACTTACACTTACATTTGGCTTTGAACTTCCAATTTAAAAATACGCTTCAAATTCGCACTTCACGTCGCGGTTTTCACAATGATATATCCCGCGTTCATCTCGCTTCCTCCATTTAGTAGTTGTGAGTGGAGAATCTCGAGAGGCTACGGCCTTAAACGCGACCAAAAACACACGCGTCAAAAGGGTCAACGTAACTGTGCATGTACATAGATGTCGCAGTTACAGACTGGTATGAGGAAAGGGGGATGTGGGAGAACAAGATGTGTCATAGCGGGGAATAAACGCGGTGATATACACAAACAAAAGCTTTCTGCAACCACATTAATTGAATGTCGAACGATACCGGCGCGTTTAACGCAATTCCGCATCCTCCTGAGATCCTGGTAGAACTATGTTATGTGCCCCTCACATAGTGCCTAAGCACCAAGAGGGGTACAGAAACTCATGTAGAGAATATACACTACAGAGAATTATAAAAAAAAAATTATCGATAGTTAAAAAATTTAAATCTATCTCTTATCAAGCGTACCCAGAACTCCCAGTTTTGAATTTAAGAAAAAAGTGTCTGCACTGCGTATTTTAATAAAAAAAAAATTTAAATCACATAAGGTTAATAAAATAGTTTGGGAGAAAATCAGCCCCATCCATTTGCGAGAAAACTAGCCTGGAATATTCGAACAGAGAGATAAATCGTATTCTGTATTAGTTTGAAATTGAAGTTCCGGTTTGCGGCAGGTTTTAAGAGGATTTTCCGCAGTGGTACAGTCATGTTCGAGCAACGGGTTCAAGCGGAAGCGTTGTCACCTGACGATATACACTGTATATCCACGACTCGTATTTATCCCCGAATTGTTTCAGGAAGTCTTTTTCTTATTGCGAACGCGCACAAACCACGTGGTCACGTTGAAGAGGTCCAGTCATCGTGGCAACAAAACATTTGGAACTTTTTTGTACGGACGTGTTGTCAATTTTCGAACTCGAATTTGAAGAGCGTCATTTCTTTTGATTTTTCAACCGAACACCAATTAAGCTCCGATAACACTCTACAAACTATAAATAGATAATCGGCGGCGGCTCGTCATGAGAAATCCCATTGATGTCAGCCACTGGGAGAAATTGGACTTTACTGTCAATTCGTTCAAATTGGTCACATACAGGCGCCATGATCCACGATTCCACGAAGATCCTTAATCCCCAGAAACCGTCATAGAGACAGTGCGCAGAATTTGAACGGCGAGCCCAAAAACAAAACATCAACACAAGAGTCGAAACGATTTCGCGATATGAATGTGTTTTCGATGCTGGCGAATCGCCGCAGTTGAGTCCGAAGGGCGCCCACTCGAGATAAAACCCCAATTTTGGAAGGTTTGACTGACAACAACTCAATAATTGCATGTTGCGCAATGTGACACAGAGGTGGCGATTGATCCTAAACAGTGAGTTTTGGAAATAAGATCGACTCCAATCTTGAGCACATCAGCATGAAGCTACCGAGTTTCAAAATTACCAAATCCAAACTGGTTTATTTAGCCTTTCTAGGACTGTCTTGAATGTGACTGCTAGCTTGTAGACAAGAAAGCATTTGACAACCATTTTCAAAATTCTTGAAACCTCGAAATTTAATATCTCAAATACTCGGCTATATTTTGATAATAAAAGCTTTACCCGATCTCAATGGCAAATTGATAAAATAAATTAATATGTACAATTCTACAGCTCAGACTCCAACCAACAGTCAACTTGTTATGCACGCCAATAGTCCCTGAAACAAATACCCGACGCATTCTATAAGGTGCAGGTGAGCAGGTCCCAATCGCAATGTCGTACATGACTATGGCAATCGCACGTAGGCATGCAAAAGGGCGCGGGTCAGGGTCGAGCGTGGCCGCAACCAGGCAAACACTTAGCTCGCTTCCGATAGGTTTCGCCAAATGCAGAAACCCAATTAAGACAACCAATTCACCCAAACGTTGGGCCCCTCTCACCTACATACGGACGAGATTCGAACCTCGGCTCTCTCATTTAGCACAACTGTGCTACAATCAACCCAGATTCCACTACAACTGCGTACAAATCAGACGAATGCTGATATGTCGACATCCCCTTCTCATTTACAGTTCCGATAATAATTTATACTGTAATTTTATTATTACAGATGTGAGGAAAGGGCCCGTTTCAAAAACGGGCGAAATTGTCAAAGTAAATATTTATACGAAACCCTACGTCATCATGTTCACATATCGATACCCGTCTAATATTTTTACGGTATCTTTTTTGCACGTCTACAAAATAAAAGGTTTCCTGCGATTCAATCGACGAAAAACTGAGTTACGTTCTCCGTGATTGGATGATGAATCCGCGCAATTCAATAAATACAATAACGAATTTTTTGGTGATTTGCAATTTGAAAAATGGTGTCCCCGCCCTATGAAAGTCATTAACCGTACCCCCAAGGAATTGAGGCATACAGCCCATTTAACAGCTGTACCTGTACAATAACGAACCTACCTGCATCATCGACAAATTTTATTAACAGGTGCTTCATAATTCAAACTGCGCTGGATAGAAAAAAGCACGAAATAGCACACGCGTTAATGCTGGTACCATGATACTGCCAAAGGTCTGTTTTGCCTAATCTTTTCTCGCCCCCCACCACCTCTTTCCTTCCCCCTTCTTTATAGTCATAAAAATAATAATAAAACACGTTTTTCTATGAGACGTAACAATGAAACCGTTAATAATTATTGTTATTTTCAGACGCCTGCGAGTTGTTACAGACGTGCCCATATCGTTTACGACTGCACACGATAGAAATAGGCGGAACGGAACCAGCAGGGCAAAGATGTGGGTAAGGGACTGATGTGACCTCCCTGGGTAACCAAAGTTTCCTTTTTGATTCATTTTCTTATATTTCTTCGGTTTACACCATAACCTTTCGAGAAATGTCGTCAAACTTTTCAATTGCCATTGCAAATCGATGATCGTCCAGGACGATGTTCGCTGTTGGTGAGGCCTCAACTTTCGTCCTGAGACGAACGTTCTTTCACTCCTACAAGTTAATCAGGTCAATCAGGACCACAGATTAGAAAATCCTTCTTCTCTCTCCCATCAAGACATTTTTATATCCATGTATATATCACAAATTCACAAAGCTTGCCAAACCGTTCGTGACCGAAACACCTGAAAGGGTTCAATCTAATCATTTAAAATATGATTGCTCGTCCGCGCTGAGTTCAACAGAAATTGGTATTACTACGATCGAATTCGGCCATGACCAAATATTCCAAGTGTCAGGCTGGAAAGTAGCACTCGCACGTCATAAGATCAGGCACGGGTATGAGTATATTACTATTCATATCCACCTGAAACCCCCGTACTAAAATATTGCGAAAGTGCTCGTGTCAAAATGTTCATACTCTGCACCAAAAAAAAGTAGCACCTTAATTTGAGATGGGGTTTTATCTTGCAATGATAAGGGTTAGCGCATATTCATTCATCAAAACATCTTATATTTTTAGATGAAGATGACATTTAGGCCCCTCTTCTCTTGGGGGCTGCTTGCGGGTAAAATTTGTAATTGTAATTCGTAAAAAAAGATCTGGAAATATGTGGACGCTTCAACGAGCTAGTGAGCAACACTGTGACTTGATCTTCAACGAGGTCTCAGGACCATTGATTGCCCACTTTTCAATAGATACCAAGGTTACGCTCTCGAATGCATGAATATGCCATGAAAAATAGGAGAACAATGTGAGCAGACAATGCGTAATTGCCACCGCCATCTCCTCCAAACGCGTGGCTCATGTACGACCTATTCAATCTACATAATAGTGGTTAAACGAAAATTTCCACCAGCAACAATTGCTCTTTAATGCAAATGAAAAGCGAAATATCTCAGAATTACAAACCAAGTGATGTCATCTCGAGAAAGAGTTGCTGATTGTAACCTCGTGAGACCAGAATTCTATAATAACCTTGGCACAAAATAAGTCACTGTAGGAATGATTTGATTAATTGAGACACTAAGAGCCTCGTTTACTTTATTAATTATACCTCATTACTTTATTTTTTGTTTTGCTACGTAGAAATGTTATTTTGTGTTGGTTTTGCAAACATGTGCTCGTTAGATTAAAAAATAAACCAAAATTGCATTTCCATGGAGCAAAACGTCAAAATACGAAATCAAAATCGAAATAAAAATACTTAAATGGGGATTTCTATCGGTAAGGATTTATGTACAAGTTGGTTTGAAAGAAGTTCGCGTGGACCTGGATCAACAACTTGAAATTGAGCAGATTAAATTAATTGCACTAAATAATATCTAAAGTAACTACCAGCCGCACTCGCCAGATGTCGCCCCGTTCCGGCGATCCAGGTCACTATCAAAACCTGCCATGGAAATACCAAGGAGCACGTAAGCACTTACGAATATGATATTGATGTCACTGCGGGGGCACTTAACGGCCCAGAATGACCACAGCATATATTCACGGAATTTTTTCCTGGCACGTACATCCGTATAATCGTACTGCACTTGTAATTAGTTAACCGATAACTGAAAAATCCCTCCCTCACCTTCACTCTACAATATTTGGAACTTTATTTCCTCCAGGAAGCTGCTACCGCATTTCAAAATATTGAAAACGATTTCAAGGAAGTTCGAACAGTTCAATTCAGCCAGATTGGCATACGGCAAAACGGCAGCTTCATCGACATGTGCTCTCATTAGTTACGCACCAAACGTCACCGGGAGGCGGGTGCATAAAAAGTTTTAAAAAAAATTGCGGAGATCTGAACCGAGTGTCATTTTACCGAATGAAGAAAAAAACAGTTTAAGACGTGGATGAAGCACCTGAGTGTTCTCATTACCAGCTTCAATTTTTCTTTTATCAAAAAGAGGGCGCGATTTGCCTCAGGCAGACAAGACAAAATAATAATCTTGGAAAATAAAATTAAGACGCCAACGCGAAGTTATTCGATTCGTTTTCGCTTTCGAGTCGCATGTAAATGACCGTACCACGGTGGTGTACATATGCCATTGCCCTTCTAATTATTGTTGCCGTCTAATTACGTCCAATTTGACATGTCGACGTCCGACTGACGAATGAGATGTAAGTTAAGAGCACAGACTGGATTCGGTAGACAGGGTACACTTGCACCATGTAGAAAATATCCCTTTGTTCAAATTTGCGATAATGCCGCAGACGAAATTTTAGCAAATTTTAAATTCTAGAATTAAAATTTGTTTCAAAAGACAAAAATATCTTTCAGTCTAAAATACTATTTTAAGTTTACGTCGTATGCAGATTCCTATGATTACGTTTTTAACGTGTTTAGAAGGTCGCTAAGTTTATTTTAGTTTATCTTTAAATAAATACCACCTTTCAGATGTTAATAGAAATTTCAAATGAACGAACAAATATCCGATTAAAAAAATCGGTTACATTATGCTCCGTAACCGATCTTTTTGACAAGAAGCTTTTAGTCTAAAAAATCATAAAATTACATATTTTTACACTGAATGAAATTTTTAAAAAGGCACATGAATCGTCCGTAATCTGGCCATCTTCCTTGCTGGACAATCTAATCAACCTTTCTATTTCGTTGGTGCCAATTGAAACATAGGTGTCGCACCACTCTCACCGCATCCGGCCCTCCAACCCACGATGGGGGTTGTTGTCTTGGCGTCTGTTTGTCGCGGTTGGACGAATAATAATAAAAAACTGAAGCATTTGTTTTTATCTTTTTAATGAAGATTTAATTGGGAGCTCCGTCCACCATGGGAAGAAACCATCCTCGAATAACTACACTGCGTGATGAAAAAAGCAGGGGGCACAGGGGAGAAACACGTCTGCGAATTTGCCGAGTAAAAGTAGAACGGTTTTTTTTTCGGTGATATGGCCTATTTCACATCACTGACTTTTTTCCCTTCGCCAAATCCACATTTCTCGGATCGAGGATTAAGGTAAGCCAACGTCTGTGGAGCGTAGTCTGGCCAACCGTTATTTGGAGGAGGAAGTCACATATCGGTCAACATTTAATTCAATATTTCAATCCACCTGCCAAATTCTGTACTGCCCATTTGAGGACAACGCGAGTTTGACTCCAGAAACTGAGCTTAGCAATTGAAAGATTTCCTAAAAAACTAAAGTGACAGTGACATGCAATATTTGTTAATGCCGAAAACATCAAAACTTTATTTATATCGCGCTGACCGATTTCAGGTCATCTCTATATTCTCGTACTGACCACAGTCTGGTCATTTATCTTTGTATTTTGACTCCCCCATTTCTCATTCGTGATAATTAATGGTCACGCCCAACAGACTACAACAAAAGAAAAATGTAATCACAAGATCGAGCTCACTAGAAAATCCATAGCTTGAAAAACAAATCCAGAGTGCAGTAGTCCTATTCGTTAATTAATTAAGGTCCCTGAGCAAAGTGTACGAGATCGCTTCGTGCACTTGTAAGTCCATGCACCCTGAGGTGACAACAGAAAAAAAAGTAACTAGAGTGGTTGACTAAGTTGACTTTTGGAAGATTTCGGTTGACGCATCATGGCACAAAGTCACCTAAAAAGATGGGAAACCGCCATGCTTTTTACACAGGCCTAGTTTATGGCCTATTGTAATTGAGATCATGAAAATGGAGTAAAGGGGACGTTGCACCCGGGTTCGTTCCGCAGACGCCAGAGGGCGGGATCATCGCCAGCATTCCATCGAAGAGTGAAGGCGCGCAAGACCTGCAATTTACTCTGAAAACCCTTTAATCATCCAAGATGCCGAACGTTGGCAAAGTGAGAGAGAGGCCGATGGACCCGGGATGCAGAAACGAGGAAAAAAATGATCCCTAGGAGACACGAAAATTTGAATCCGGGACTTTTCATTTCACTTGAATTTAACGTCCAACAAGTGCATTCAAACTTCAGCATATCGATTTAATTATTGCACCATTCCTGCATATCACATTACCTAAATAGAAAATAAATAATTCATTGTAATCACGTCTGATGAAGAAAATGTCTAAAAATAACGACAATCATAGTTGGCAGCAAAACAATGACTTATTTTTCAGGGGCTCACGTCATGCGTAGCTCGCGGTTTTTTCTTTTTTTCTTCCGAGAACAGCGTCTTACCTATTGGATTACTTCCAAAATCTCTTTTATGAGTTCGAACCGACCTACAGGGGGCCTCGCGTCGAATCATAATCCTACAGTCATTTCCAGGGATTCCCCGAGCAGGGTTGTCACACGCCAATTTTGTTTCCCTCTCTCAGAATTGCCGTTTACTCTAACTCTGATTCATACATAAAAATGTATTTTAAAATATAGCGATTCAAATCGACATACATATACCACAAATTAACATGTCGTTAATGTTAAATGTGATTTGTAAATTAGCAACAAACGCTTCTAACTGTAACGTTAAAAAATTCTGTAATTTTAATACTGTACATTTTAATCAGAAATGGTGGATTCGGGACAGCACCGAATTATCAAAATTTGCATTTCCGAATAATTGTTTATTGGCATCCAGAATATTAAATCTGCCAATTTTCACGATCTTTCTAAATATTTTTAGGAGAACATTTTTTTCCTAAGTGGGTATACTTTCGTTTTCAGTTGTCTCAGTTGCTTCAGTTGAGTTGTCTGCACTATATTGCAATGTTTGATTTGCGGAGACCGTGTCTACCCTGTTTACAAACACGAGTGCAGATCCGCTTCCCACAATCCGAAGATCAAGTTATTTGGGCCGGGCGAAATCCTTTCCTGCAGTCGTCCTACTTTCGCTGGCCAGCTGCACGTAATCCGTCAGCCGGATCTAATCTAATCTTATCTCTCGCTGTCAACCTTCGTAGACGTTCGTCACCGGCTTCATGTACAGGTACGGCTACACTAATACAATTCTCTGGAAATGTTTCGTGTATGAGGGAAGTGAATCAATGGGGGAGGGGGAGGAGCCTACTGTGAGAATGGCCGCCAGGTGGCGTTCAGAAATACAAAAACAGCGCATGAGTGAATACCACGCGTCCACTGAAATGCCAATAATCTCAATTCATTCAACGCTATCGCAAAAATGTTTCTTCAGTTGTCCAAATTGACACTTTAATAAGTTATGTGGTAACAGGTGCAAAAGATTTTTTAATTTTTATGTTTTTAATTACCAGTTTTAATTGCCAGGATTTTGGTGAACTGGGAAAATTAAATAATGGGCTTCTTGTTGAATCGTAAGTTTAGTTTTTTGATTTCCGACATTGGTACCCTCTTGTGGATGTGGATGGCGGAATCGTTAAATGGATCACTTACCCGAATTCAGTCGCCCTCTGTCGGCGAAATTCTACTTTTCCTCTAGTGTCACGACACAGTCTGGTCATCGCTGCAGCGCCCGCGATCATCCTAGAAATAAGAAACAGCATGTTTAGGTAAAATATAATATTTATACAGACTTTTAAAATTAATGATCAGTATGTAAAATTTGACGGGAAATAATTAAACAGCCATTTCAACATTCAAAAAGTAAACGCCAATATAAAGTCACGAAAATAGACTTACTTCCCCATGTCGTAGAAGTTTTAAATAAAAATTTTGGAATGAATAATTGTGTTCTGTCGACATTAACATTGATTCGTTTTTCATTTCTCTCGAAAAAATAACGAAACGAGTTTTTATTTTAAGAACTTGCAGCGGCTCAGGGATTTACGCCCATTTGTCTTCCAGTTTTTTCCTTGTTTTGCGGTTTACACGAGGCCAACTTGGAGCTAATAAAAAGTTGATGTTTTTCATATAATCAGTTTCCTCTCTTCAGCACCATGTATTTTTTAACAGTTTAAATCTCCTTTGAAAACGTATTAAAAACGACAACGACGATGAAAAAACTTGATTAGGATTGATAGGACTTCGCTATATTTGTGCCTAAACATGCGACCATGATGCGTTACCAACAAGTGCAATTAAAAATGCAAATGATGCAGTTAATTTTATTACTGTTCTTTTTAAAAATTCCAATTATGCTATCTCATAAGCAGTCCTTCAGGGAATTTCCGGCATCCATGAAAGACAGTGGCTAGTTCCTGGTTGACTGCATGGTATGTGTCTCAGTTTCTTTAAATAACTGATAAAAAAACAATAGAAAGGGTACAATCTGAGTCACACGTAATGATACATGTCCGACTGAAGTCATTTTTAATGGGACCATTAAATTACATAGACCATTACTTCCCCCCCCCTTCACCACCCCGCAACTCCAGCTTAGCACCGGTCTCGGACTGTCGCCTTCTGTTAATGACAAGGCCGGGAACCTCTTCTTGGCTGCAAGAAGAATTCTTAAGAAGAATTCTTACCAGATGGTCTAGATTTATACCACTTAGGGCCATGTAGTACTGAATATAAATTGAATTAATTGGTCAGTCAGTCCAGCCTCAGTCGTTTGTGCTTTCGACCAATTTTATGAATATTCATGATCGAAATAAATGTGCATACTCTCGAATACTTTCAATATTTTGAGTCACTCCCTGGCCTGGCTTGGACACGCTAAACTGAGGTCGAAGCTCTTTTTTTGCTTCTTTCTTTATTCTCGAGTTTCGGTTTGTTGAATTCGTTTTATTTTTTTCTCCACTTTAGTTCTCTTTCGGCGGCATAAAAGCAGCGGGGCCATTAATAAGCGCGTAGAATCGCCTAATAGGTCCCGTAATTTGTTGACTCGTGGCCACGCATCGTGGTTGTCATGGTTACGAGCCCCCCGATGTCATGGGTGGCTTTCCGTCACGGAAAGGTGATGTCACTCCACTGACCGAGGTTGGGGGGGATGTTGGGTTTGGCCAACGAACTGTAAGACATAGACAATACCGGAAAGTCATGCACAGAAAATTATGGGTGGACTTAACAATTTTACCCAAAACTCTGTACATCGTTAGCTTTGGCTGCATTGAATCTGTAAGCATGTTAATTAAATTAATAACCCAACACACTTTAGTTCTGCAAAAATCAAGGACAAAGCAATAGGACACAATATAAATTGAATTCAAATGATCATATTTATATTCATTCAATCATATATCTATTTTAAAATAAGATTATGATATTACAATCAAATTTGTACACTGGCCAGGTAAAATACTAATTTACTCAAAGTTTCTTTGTCTGGGGAGCTACCCCTTTTTTACCGTAACAGCAAACTTCTTCAGTCCAAAAAAGTCTGAGCAGATCATCTCTCAAAGTCGTCGTCACGCGAAATTGTTGCCCGCACGTAGTGAAGCAATCGCCG
>JAQGBY010002912.1:0-21036 GCA_034698785.1 Mycogona germanica | reverse complement strand
GTCGGCTTCAAAACGTAGTCTCTCGCCTTCGTCTGTAAATTTACAAAAGAACCGTGGCGAGCAATCTAGCGAACAATTCCCAAAACTAATTTTAAAACTCCAAGCAATTACAGTCTCTATACACGCGAGTACGTGCCTGCATTGGCTTGGTAGAGCGTTAAGGCCGAGTCACAAAATTATATTGCTACAGGTACGGAATCACACAACGCTCGGCCGGGAATCGAACACGCGATCACTGGGGTAATAATTCAACTCGTCAACCACTACACTACACCACACACATCATATTGGATTAACAACCTATTTATTTCCTTATTCTGAAATGCAGTGCTGCTGCCCCTAGTTGTTAGGCAATCACTCATTGCCCAGTCTTTTTGCCCAATTTTTATGGATCCAATAAAAGTGGCGGGGAAAAGCGAGGAGTCACATTGCCCCAAATAATCGTAGTCATAACAATCTTGAAGAGACGTCAAATAATTACATCTGCAAGATCAAGTAATGGTCAAGACGTAACTATTTGTTGTCATCACGATGTTTTTATCAATGCAGCTTCTCAGTTTCGACGATAGAGGGCGCAATTCAAACACACGATTGGTCACGTGACTAGCACGCGATTTATCCGATCCCGTTCGACTCATGTTGCTCCGAACGTTCCCCAATTTCAAGTACAACAAAGTAAAACAACTGTCAATTCCACCAATTGTCTAGACGCGACCCACTTCAATTCGGCGTGGCATTTTCGTCTAAATGGAGAGTTAAAAATGGCGGATGTGAGTCTTCTTTCATTTTGATCAAGAAATTTATTTGAAGGACCATTAAAAAAGCTAGGACCTAACTGGGGTAGGTTTTTTCCAATAGTTGGTAACAATTACAGGATTTCAGAATTCGTTTAGCCCTGAAAAAGACAATATTTCATCGACAAAATCACCTCGAAACTATGTTATCTTTCGTGCCGCGAAAGCAGCTTTTCCTTGTCCGTGCCGATTAAAAGCAGCGTGTCTCACCTGTGTCAGAACAGCACAAACAAGGGGCGTGAATTTGGAGGAAAACAATGAATTGTCATAGAATGACGGCCAGGTTCGACAATCCCGCCACCATCCAGCTGCTGTCCAATATCCACCAACGCCGCACCACAGCTACCCAGTACTACCCCAATGTCAGCCACCACTGCCCCACTATCAACCAGAGCTGATCCAACCTCAAGGATCGCCGCCTCGCTGTCGACCGGAAATGCCACAGTATCAGTCCGCGCCCGCCGTCCAGAGCAAAACAGCTTCCGGTGAGAGCTTCAAACGATTCTGGTCGTTCTGCGAATGGTGCTGTCTGAGATGCTGCGGCATGTTGAGCGACCGTCGGCGCCGGAGACACTTCCGGCGGCCACCCGCGCGCACCTGCCCCGGCTCCTACAGTCCACCGTGCGGCGAGCTGTCGTCGTGGCCGGGGGTTAATTGCGGCCCACCGGTCGGGACCGACGCTACCACCAGAGGGCCCATGCTCCCGGAAGTGCATTCGGTCGTCGACTCGGTGAAGCCGGCCTACGTCAGCACGTTAATGTAGGAAACCGAAACCAAGTCGTCGTTCATGGATATCTTTTTTCTTGAAGTCATTACGACTCAGTAGTTAAGATTGGAAAACAGCGGAACGCAATCTTCGGTACAAAATTGAAATCTTGGAGTGTCGTCACCGATATCTTCGTTGCATTCCAGATCTCTCGAGGACGTTTCAAGTGCACAGCCACCGCATGAGGACGACAACGACAATGTTAGAGTCGTCAAAAAAATGTTAATTTTTATTGTTCAAATCAGAAATATTTTATCGTTGTATTTTAAAACCAATTCTTGGTCATTTTTAATGGGTGATTAAGGTGTCAATTCATTTCGAACTGATAACTGGTTTCAATTAGTTTACTTTCTTATTTAGTGTCTCGATGTTGCGGCGCTATTCAAATTCTCGCCAGGAAAAACTCGCCATTTTTGTTTCCAGACTGAAAATTATGTGGGTGCGTCTTGTCATTCCAACCGAACGACAAGACGCACCCAAAGACAATCTGGACTGAAACATCATGTGTAAACCATCTACTTCAAAACGTGCATTCACTATTTAATATTAGTCCTGCAGGCAATTTCAGACAGGATGCGAGGTCAGATTTACAATGTGTGTGCGCGAGCAAACATAATAAAACACCAATAAAATAATGATTAAAAGAAAATTGAAGACTTACCTTAAAGTGAAACTCTAGGCTAACCAGAAAGGGGAAGTTAATAGCTTGTAAGATCCTCTTTTCGTTCAGCGTGTGTTCCACTTGTTTTAACTTTACGACCTTTGAAAAGAAAGAACACATTTATTAATTGCGAACATGGTCATTCTAACATACACAGTTCATTGCCCAATGGAGGCGATTCAACCAACGAAGTAAAAACGCCTAGAAGCAGCAAATAGAAGAACTTGGAAAATGGTGTGACCCTGCGTGTGACTGGGAGCTCTGGAACAATTGGAACAGCTTTCGAAAGTCTACCTCTTTCACACGTCTTTGGCGCAACCCTGCATCTTATTAAATTGCCGGGGTATAATTTTTCAAACTTCATTAACGTTGGCGCGGCCCCAATCCCCCACCGGCAACAGTCAACGTAGACACGTACAGGGGCCACCTCCGTTGCGGCGCCTAAGTGCACCACGATACTCGCTTTGAATACGTATTTTGGCGCCGACTTATAAATTGCTGCGAGTAATTTCAATTAACTTCCACAAGTTGTTTCGGCGAAGGCCGCGGCCAAGTTCACTTGGGTGTCCCAACGGGCGATTGGGCGCGTTCACTCCCAAATTCCAAAGTCAGCAAAGAGTCTCAGAAATTGGATACAGAAATTGACGAGTACGCGTAACGTCTCAATCCTGAGTAGTACACAGGTAACACCACCCATAGTTGCGTTGACAAATCGAGTCACTCCTGGGACACCATTCCAAAAAGTTTAAGAAACGTCACACCGGACGAAATAGATCCCGAAGATGTAAATTGCTTCGTCCATTTCAAAATCAAACGTTTAAATTAAAATTGCCTATTAGTTTCTCAATTGTGGGCACCAGGTGGCGCGCTAGACTTTAGTAGTCGCATTAGTGGAAGCAGGGCACTCACTGCATGCACACTTTATTCTCAAAATGAAGTCTCTTTTGTCGATAGAATTAAAAAATTAATACGAGAAATATTTTGTTTTTTTTATTCTACATAACGTTGAATTGTGCAGATTCAATAATTCCAGATTCCTGAATTAGCTAGGTCATATGAACTGAAAACCGACGCTAAGACCCTAATTCGAACTCCTGAAGTTGCGATACGTCACCAAATCAGTCAATCACAGGGCGCCGAAGATTTTTCTTCGCGCCGAAGATTCGTCGGGAAACCATACCCAGGACAAAGAAAAAGCATTTCCTACACCAGACAATCGTTTCAACACGACTATTTAACTGAATTTTCTGCGGATTGGATCAGGTTACCTCAGAAAAGTCAACAACTTTTATTGAAAAGTTGAACAAAATGGAGTAAATGGAGCAAAATCTGTCCTCGTATGTTTCGTCTTGAGGGAAGAGTGACAAGGAGACTTCTCCCGGTGTCAGGAGGTTCCTCGCGGTTCCAAGTCTCCTCGCAAGACAGCTTCTCCATATTATATATCGCTACACCCTCATTGATTACTTCCGACAGAACTGTCGGAACAAAACCACAACGCTTCCCGCCAACACTCTCGCAACCTCCTCCCTACCAACCACCCTTCTCCACCCCCAGGAGCCTGGATCCAGGAGGATCCATGCGCCTCACTGGCTGGAAAAACGTCCGAGCTCCGCCCACCGCATAGCTCCCAGGCCAATCACGGGGCACCTCTGTTCCCAAAAACTCCGCAAATGAAAAGTAAATTCCCAACCACCCCATCCCTCCTCCACTACCCATGGAACTCCTCCTCCCCTCCTCTATAATGGAATGCTCTTTTTTCCTCTTTCTGGCAGTGCCAGAGCCATGACAACCACTTAGTGCGCGGCCACGGCAAAATGCAAATTAAGCCAATTTATTTTTCGCTCATTGCCGCCTTTTGCCATTCCTCAAGTCGCGGTGGGTGAGGGTGGAAATGGGTGGTGGAGGGGAGGAAGGTTTGAACAAAAACCGACGAGAAGTGTGCACATGTATTCATAGACAGAGCGCGTCAGCAAATGAAATAACCCCCTGAGATCCGGGATACCGTGATGCGTGCACGACACTAGACATAGGTGGCGTTGCAGGCACTTACCGCACTTAATGAATCCTTTAACATCCTCCCTCCCCCTCGAAAAGTAATTATAATTTGAACAGATCAAAACAAAACCATCTTTTAAAACATCCCGTCTATTAGCCTCCTCCAACATACCGGTAGATGGCGACACTTGTCTAAAAAAATACCATTTCACTCCATGCAATCGTAACACCCGACGTTCATATCTCACGAACGCGACAACGTAAAGCATTGAAATAAGTTGCGTCGACCTTGGATTGTAAATTTCATGGCGTTTGTGAGACACAGAAACGCCGCCTGTATTTTTTTAGTATCAGATGCAGCACCTTTGATTTGGAATGCGCTAGTCAAGAGATCCAGTGTCAATTTTGTCTTCAATAATTTGTTTTTTGACAAAAAATACGAAGGCGTCTTTTAACTTGCTGTCTGTGATCGTTCATAAATATATGAAAGATCACTAGCTATGTCCCGAACGGTAATTGGAAACGGAAATGATATTGCATTAAAACTATCATTTTTTGTCCACATAGCAGAACGCGGACATTTCCCCCTAGGCACACGATGGAATTTGGAATTGTTCCGAGAGAACACGGTTTTTCGCTCTGTCGTCATTCGAGAAACTCGAGACGTGTAAAACGGCGGCTGTCGACGACGAAGATGCACTAAAAAAGACGACATTCAATATTCACGATAGTTGGAGCAATATTCGGTTACAAACACGTAGTCGTTCATCAATATTATATTATATCGAACATGAGAGGGAAAAAACGAGCTTCAAAAAATTTGCCACATAACTTCATCCACATTTCTACAGAATTCAACGAAAGATATTCCACCCAAATTTCAAGCACATGGAACACTACAATTCTTTGGAATTTAACCTCTGAAAAATACATTTAATTCCGCAATATCATCTGCCCACATTTCTAAAACTAATGATTTTAAAATTTCGAATCGACGAAAAATAGTCGTGTCCAATCAGACAAAAAGCAATAAAATAAGTGGTAGACTTTCGCATGCGTCAATCCGACCCCCAACCGAGTCGAAAGAAGTCAATTTCCGGCAAAACGACCCCCTCCCCCCGGCCGCACAATTCAAATTTGACAAGTCACAAATGAACAAACGATCCCAGGGCGCCCCCCCGCCAGGTGACGCTCGCGTCGAGGCCACTCCGGGTGGTGGTGAAAATTATGTACAAGTCTGCAGAAAATTGTTTCGCAACGTGATCGAATTATTCAAGCGTCGAACGACAGGCCATATCAATGACATGCATTTACTGGCACCACCAAGTTGGAGACGGATATCCGAGGCCCGGCATTAAGTTTCATTCAGGCGCGAGTGCTGTGGATGATGGTATCGAGACCTCTTCCTACCATCGACCACACACAGTCGAGATCGAGATGACCTACTTCGATCAGCACCACCTGGATGGGCTAGATAGAATCAGTTTGAAAGAAGATTATTTCGTTGGTTTACGCCAACTACAACCAAATTTGAACCACCCGCCTCTCAATCTCTACTAACTGCCGGTAGATGGCGACACCTGTCTGCATGTAACATTTCCCTCAGGCGCCATGTGGCCATCACTCGCAACCTTAACTCACCGTCGTCAAAACATTCTATGATATTTTTGTTAATTAGTTTCACATCTCATGAACGCAACAGCGTCGAGAACTGAAATAAGTTGCGTTAACCGTAGAATTTGCGGAATTACGTCCAAAGTAAATTTCAGTGAGCTATCAAATGACAGAAAGGAAACACTTAATATGTACACTTAAGGCTGTGCTTTAGAGATTGCCATTTGAAGTGAATCTTTTAGTCAGAACAAAAAAATTTATCAAGAAGTTATCAAATGCATAGCTTAGGTTTCCAGAAAAATAGCCCGAGTTCTAGGAGACCGTCGACGATCTCGAACTACTTCATGTTTATATTCGCTGTCACAAACTGCGACAAAGTGGGTTGCCGAAATTCCAAGTGTTTTTTTTTTGGGTCTTAACGACACCCCAAACCGCCCTCGTCTTCTCTGGATAAATGAGCAGTCGTTAAGGGACGCAACAAATGACACAAAAGATAGTCGGGGTTTG
This sequence comes from Mycogona germanica, assembly GCA_034698785.1. NCBI lineage: Eukaryota > Metazoa > Arthropoda > Diplopoda > Chordeumatida > Chordeumatidae > Mycogona > Mycogona germanica. The sequence goes on along the minus strand of JAQGBY010002912.1, from coordinate 14,699 downwards.
GGGGACGGGAAGGCGTGTTTTTAAGCGGGGGTTATAGGGACAAATGTACAGAGTACCCACAAAAGAACGTTTAGGGTGTCAGAGATGCATTCGCCACAACCTTATTCACTCAATTTCAATCATCCCTAGCCTAATTAATAGCTGAACTTGCCCAATTGCAGTTCTAAACATTAGAAGGTGCAAGACGCACACCCCTTATCGTCAGGCCAACCCGCAATACAGGGGTGTAAAGCTGTTGCAATAGTCTTAGAGGTGTTTGGTACGTTTATACTTAATTTTTAAAAAGACATAAGCTGAAAATATTTCCAAATATTTTTAAACTTTTAACATCTATCCTAGACAGTCAGGTGCATTTTAAATTTAATGAAAATGAGCTCAGAATGAAAAGAACAAAAAGCTGTGGAAGAAAAGAAACAATTGCGAGTAAATATTTACTGTTTCTTATTCAAATTTTATTTTGTCCAGGGCGTATTTTACACTGAATGAGGCCCCGTGAGAAATGAGGTAAGATATAAGGGGGGACTACACTACTCAAGTCTCCTAACACACCCCATCATTGGATCGCCACCGCGAATAGCAATTTCGTCGAAACAAATTCCGACGATTCGCGGAAGAGACGATCTAGGCCAACGCCAAAAGTTCGTTGTCCCCTATAACGATCTTCCCATCATTGACAACCAGCAACCGACAAATCCAGGAGGCGGGCCAGCGGTCCCCTACGTCATCAGGCCGCACGGCGGCCGTTACACAACTACAACGAAATGGAAGACCAAGAAGAGGGTACCCAGGGAATTCCTGCCCCTGATGAAGTCATTTATCCCGGTCATTTTATCCCGTCTGAAATACGATACCTCAATTTTAAATTGACGAAATTTGGTGGGCAGCTATTGCGACGCCATCTAGGGAGCGAGTAAGGAATCCTTCCATTTGTGACGACACCTCAATATACAAAAAACATCAAACTGTTTGCTCACGGTTGTCGTTCGCTAATAAGCGTTGACCTCATTGGTCACACCGACCCAACATTATACAATCCGAATCGATACGTGGTGCGTCCAACTAATTGGCATGCTCCACATTGTACGGTAATGACATCGGCTAAATAGCTAGACGAACCTTAAATAAATTTGCAGTTACCAGTGAGAATGACGAGAGATCGCAACCTCAATTTCAATGAAAGAAATTAGGTAAATCTCTGAAAAATGATCAAAAATCGAATTGGTTTAAAAGAGATAAGGTTGAGAAAAAAATCAACAGTAATAATAATAAAGATATAAATCAACTGTAGTCAATCGCACTACAGGCGTTCTGTAGTTCTGTAAAAAGATACTATTTAAAAATATAATTTCACATTTGCCAAGAAATGAAGAGTTCGAAACCCAATAAGTTACAACGTAACTCCATTTTATCAGAGCTAACCGATAATAAAAAACAACGACGCTGTTCGTTCTTCGTGTATTTACACGAAGAACGAACGCCGACGTTCGCTCTAAATGACGTCATTAAGGCGCTCGATGGGTAGCCATCATTACAATTTGGGGCAGGCGCAGGGAGCAAATACAGTTGGAAAAATGGAAGGGGCGGGCTGTCCATGAATTAATCCGCTCCATCTTGAGACCCATCAGAAGTCATTCTCGTAGTGAGAGGATCCAAGACCTAGGATCCAGTCCGCCCTTATTTCGCTCTCTCTCTCTCCGGGCTAGGCGCCGATCATTAATAGTGAATGGCCTAGCCGATCGGAGCCACGCTAATGCTTCATGGGTGCGCCCGCAGCGCCCTCTTGGAATACAAAGTCGATAGAGTGTTTGGGAAGTTAATGGAGTCGAGTCAGTGAACGTCTGAGCTGAAATAGAATGGGAACCGAACCAGGGACTGTTGAAGTTGATGCGACAGTCGTCGATTTCACGAGACAACCAAGTAAACCAGATAACAGTTCCAACCAAGTAAACCAGATAACAGTTCCAACCAAGCAAACCAGATAACAGTTCCAACCAAGCAAACCAGATAACAGTATCAACCAAGCACACTATACCACATACTATTACTGGAATAATATTTTCAATATAAAAATACTTAATAATTTATACATTATAATTTCAATAATTAATAAGATTGGACCTCGCGATCTGTATCGCTCGCAATGAGCACGATCTCGAAGGGAAATTTGCTAAAATCTCAAGCATAATTGAAAATTTCTCAAGTACCCTGACATCATTTGGCAGATGAGTCGATTGTCGCCGCTAGTGGCGCTAAGTCAGGTTACGCAAAAATACGTGTAGTACGTATGTCTAACGAGATCAATTCGGGGGTTCAGTCGAAATATTTTTTGTGCGTTTTCGTAATAATATAAAGTCGTCGGATGAATTCCCCCTGACAACTGCCCTTTGCCAGGTCCCCCCGACGATCATCAAACTTTTATTGCCAACTTCTTTTTCTTCTTCTTTAATCGCCCTCCGATGGAAGAAAATCCAACGCAACGTCTCTCGGCGCGTTTGGAAATTGACCGAAAGTGACTACTTAAGACACAAGTCGTAGACGTCGTTGTTGCGGCGCAATCGCGAACGCGCAGAGTCGACAGACGGCGCTACGATCGATCGATGTGACGCAACCGGACTAGAGATGACCAGAATTTCGAATTCGAAATCGGTCATCACAATCTATCCAGCTATCTAACTATTTTGAACTACACCGGACGCTCCGTAGCAAGTGGCATCCAGAACACGTTCACTAAAAAACCTATCAACAAAATCTACACATGCTCGTTACCTCATAAGGTGAGATGCAACGACCCGCAACGGACGATGGAAAGCAGCTCTCTCTCTCTCTCAACAAAATGGCGCCGCGATCGATTACAGCGCCATCTGTCGTCTCCACGCCACGACCTGGCGAATAAGAAGCTAACAAATATGGAAGCAAATATGCGAACATTGGTAGACTGGATAAGACTGAGAATAGCTTATTCCATTTTTTATTTCGGTCACATTCCAAGACGAAAAAAAAAATCTCTATTTTCTACGTAGACACACGAATAAAGGCAAAAAGTACATATTCTTTTCCTTCATACATGTACATAAGTGTGTGTGTGCTTACCAACTGTATATATTTAGAGAGAGAGGGCTGCGGGGGAAAAAAGAGATCTGGAGAAAATCCCTTAATCTCACCGAAGCAGCAACAATAAGCAAACAAAACAAAAAAAAAACTCAAAACCACTTGGCGAAAATTTCATATTTCTACGAACGGCTATAAGTGGATGAATCTTCTCAACGATTGTGTCGCCGCCTGCTGAGAGAAAAAATGCATTAGCCGTATTAGCAGTGACCCCTCTGTTCTCCAAGGATAGCAAATCCGATACGGATATGTGGGTGCGTCCAGTAATCGGGGTAAAGTCAACCAAAATGTCATCAAGAAGTTGACGCGCCCAATTTTAATGCGGCTCCCAACCAACGTATGATCGGCTAAACATTATGACAAGTGCAGACGTTTTATTCCAACCCTGGGTCAATCACATTTGACCTAGGGTCAATTCTTAGATCCTGAGATCCCTACAATTAGAAATGGGAGATATAGCCGCGGGATTACCATCAGAGTCGGCCGGCTTTTATGCTTTTGAGTTCCTTGGTAGACTGTGAGATACTTAAAAAAAAGATTGTACTACCATGTAATGAAAACGAAATTGGTCTAGAAGAAGAAGCAGAAGAAGCCACTTCAAAAATTAAAACCAGCCATCTCGTACACGAAAGCAATTTCAAAACGGATATCATCATGGATGATGAGCAGACTGGATTTTTATGCAAAATAGGTAGGCGGATTTTTTAAGACCAGTAGAAGCAATTTAATAAAAACAGTATAAGAGGAAGCAACTGGAGCCACCTATACGACATTCGTTACGGATAATTAGGCAAACCAACCAGGAAACCAATTTCATTTCGCATATAGAGAGGTAGATTTCGTAAAATTATTCATTCGAAAACGTACCAAACATTTCGTACAATGAATACTAATTAATACCAAAAAAAGGCAGATCTACTGTAATAAAAACTGTTTTCAGAAATACAAAAACCACTTCATTTTAAAAGAGTAAAAACACTGTGTACTGCGGGAGAGCATCAGGGGAGCTTTTGGGTTAGATCATAAGAGGCTCTAGCAAAGGGGGTATATTTTTTTTTACAAACAATTCTCAATACTATGTAATTTAAAAAATATATATTGTAATACTTTTTCCGTGATCACAGTAAATCACAGTTATATTACGACATAGTAAAATTGAAATTCTTTGATCACTTTTGAGAGGTGCGTAATAACATTTGAGAACGCGCAGTAGTTTCTTGGTGTTGTGTGCTCACCGATTTTGTTACAAAGTCTAAACGCCCCCTGCTTGTAACCGCCGTATTTTGTCGTGCACAACATTGGCTGTTGCAATCATTTTTGCCCGTGACTAAGAAACTGTGTTTTATTATATCAGATTGTTTTAATTCAGCATTTTCGTCACCGGTGTTTTGAACTGAGTCGCTAGTAACAATCACTTACCATTTCATTCATTAATACCAACCTTGGAGTATTTTTATTTACTTAGTTGGGGCAACCAATTCTTTTACAGGAGGTTCTTAAAACATTATAAAGGGCAAGTTCCGAGATGCCTATATAAATATTTAACGATCGGATAAGCTAGTTATCAAGTTGATCACTGGTAAAGTGCTATTTAAAGTGGAACCTCGAAATTTTACAATGGGCAAGGCGGGAACAAAACAGCGTCGCAAAATTGATAAAAGCCCCTTTTTATTTTGCCTTAAAGGGGATGACACCGAATTGCCTGCCGGAAGAGGGTGCTGATGCAGAAACAGCCTTGACCTTGAGGCGCAGTGTTGGTATTGGTAAAGCGATGTATGTTGAGAAAGCAAACACATTCACTTTTTCCTCCTCAACCCATCCTCCCTCCTCCCATCACCTCCCATCCAGAGAGAGCATGCGAATCGATTCAACCCCTCCCCTTCCCCCCTTAAAGTGGTTGTCACAATTTGAATGAGGCGTTTTTCGCGCACGAAACTTCGAAAAAGCTAGATGCAAATATTTGCGCAATAAATGAGCAACCTTCACCACGACAAGGAGAGTGATGTGACTGACGCGACCCCATTGTCGAAAAACCGCTTTGGTGACTGTCAAAGACCGAACGTCAAAGAAAGAAATTTTATTGGCGAACCAAGACGACGTCACTGAAATCCGAGCAAAGAGAAAATGACGTAATGCAAATTCGCGCTGCAATGAGTTTCAATTAGTGAAGCGAGTTTCTGAAAGCACAGAGCTAGAGCGCATTCACTTTTTCCTTCTCTCTTCGATTCTTGAAATAACTCATAACGTACCACGCAACTAATTCTAATCTTACAACATTCGCCAAAAATTCCTTCTTTGGACTTCAAGAAACCATTTAATATTCCGACCTTTAGCTGATGTTTCAGAAAATGTGCACACAACTGGTCGAAAATAAATTACTTAGATACGATTGATGTTTCATTCTAAAAAAAAAAGTTTGGCTCTACTGGAGACAGATGTCCCCAAGATCCCTGTAGTCGGAAATTTTTGCATGCCCCCGTTTTATGTAAGTTGCCAAGCGCCGTCTACAAATCGTAAATGTGCTCCATTTCAAGAACGAAGACGCCGCATTTTTTGTTCCATTTTTGTTATTCCCGTCTGGACCATTCCTTCTTTTTAAGAGGGACATGGTGAGGCCAGGGCCTGCTCAACCTTCCGCATGGAAAGGGCCAACCTAGGGTCAGATCATACCCGGCCGAATAAAATCGAGAATTATAATTGAGATGGTCTTATTTGCCATGATGATGTATGTGGTCAGTACGCCTCAAACAACTTTTAAAATTTGCGCGAATTAAAAATATTTACATATTCTATTTAGTAACGACTACTTCGATGTGGATTGTAACTGTTCGTTAGTTACATCCAGTCAAAGTAAGATTTTGTGACTTCAACTATTTTTAAACAGATCCCGCCTGCGATTTTTAGTTCTAGGAGTCCATTCCAATTCCATCCGTCTAAGATTCCCCGCACACATTTAATTTCTTCAAGTCACTGAACCTTTTTCTCTAGACTCACATGGCTATGACGCTATGACGTCACAAACGGCCATCTTGTCTGGCAATCATTCGGCCTTGGAGCGTGCGGTTCATGAGCACCCAGCATTTCATTTCCAAATTGTTTTTAGCCAACCAGAGATGGGAGAGAGACTCCGACATGTCTACGACAACATCATCGCGATCGCAAATAGAAGGGAGGTTGGTGGGGTGCACTTACTTTCTGTTTATCCAGTATTTTCATAGCGTAGTATTCTTTCGTTTGTTTGTGTTGTACCAGCATGACTCGCCCGAAGGATCCGGTTCCCAGCGTCTTGATCCGCTCGAAGTCCTCCAGGCTCGCGGTGTTCTGGAACGGGAAGAAAAAATTGTTTTTACTCTCTACAAACCGAGCAAACTATTCTCTCCGAACCGCGTTCGAATCCGGTATGAAAATTACGATTCACTCATCGAAATATCCTTAGATAACAATGAAGCAATAACCCTTGAGTAAAAGCTCCCCCTGATGCTTCCCCGCAATACACCGCCTTCTGCTCATGCGCAGTGTCTTCAATCGTACTGTCGCAACCAATAAAAACGTTAATCTCACTCCCTTTGTTGAATTAAATTATGGAATTCAAACAACTGGCAATCTCCTAAACAGTATTTTGTGTTCGACAACTATCAAGCACATGTATTTATATAATAATTAGCTTATTGTTGTTCCGTTTTGTAAGAAATTGCTACAATTGGAAAGGAAATAGGGCAAAATAAATTCCGAAATGATACTGGAATTGAAATGATCATCTTTTATATCTAAACTCATTTTTAAAGCAGTTAAACGTTTAAATATTTGCCTATGTTTTTCATTTGACCACATATCGCAAGTATCTATATTTTTTCTTCTCTATCTACTGTATAGCGAAATGGATGCTATAGGCTAGGGGGGAAAAGACAGAAGCCGGAAATGGTAACAAAAACTAAACTAGCAGATATTAATCTTGTGGTGGGGTGACATTGGCAAAACATTTCGTAACATCGTTTTATTCTTCCCTCCAAGACATGCATCCGCCCATTTCCGTAATTCATTCTAAGCTGACACACATTTGTAGATTAAGGAAAATGTGATTCATTTGAAAAGAAAAATGAGTCATGTACGAGTAAGAGTGGCCAAAGTTGTTGGCGATCGAATTTCGTAGGAGAGGAAATTGGAAAAAAAATTAATTACAACAGAAAACAATTAGACTTCCTAAAAAAGTCGACAATTTAAACCCTGTCATTGAGAAAATAATCTGAGAATAACAATCATAAAATATGAATAATTTAAACCATCACTCAACGAATTAAAAAAAAAATGAAAGAATATTACTTACATGTAAACCAAATTTTACTAATAAATTATAGAATTATTTTAAATAAATCGTTTTTTAACAATAGGCCCAGATGAAGAACGTCTGGGGTTTTTCAAATGATAGTTTAAATTATTCATATTTTATGATTGTTATTCTCAGATTATTTTCTCTCAATTACAGGTTTCAATTGTCGACTTTCCAATTCAATAAAAATGGGGATTGTGTCAGGGACAGACCGGATGAATAAATATTAATTTTCCACGGGAGATGTGGATGTGGTAAATTTGTTTGATGTGAATCGTCATCGTCTTATCTGTAGCGGCAGGTCCCACGGTTTTCCAGTTTAAATTTTTTCATTTTAAATAATAGTTTACTATTATTATATTAGAAGAGTTATCGCCAACTCTAGTTCGTCTTTCTCGTCCGGTCTGTTCCGGACACAACCCCCATTTAAGTCGTTTTTTAATTGAAGTTGAATGTTTAAAAAATATTTTGCAGGTCAAATGCAATCAAAGGTAAGCAAAGATGACCACTACGTAGGCCAGCAAAACGCATTCATGGTAGAGTTGGTCATGAAAAGATCAACATTGTTTAATAAAAATCAAAAGATGTCGGCTAAACAATGTAGCTGATCAGACTAACCAATTTTGTAGACAGACGTTGCCTACCCCAGAGTTTTCCCTCGAGAGCAACAACAATCGGGTGCCAATTCTACGCTGTAATTGAGCACCCTGTATATATGGAAAACCAATTGCCTCTCGCTTCATAGCACACGCTTCAGATTCATTATAGTAATTCGGCGGCAGCACGAAGCTCCATCCTAGAGGAGAGAAGGCCCGGGTTCAGGGATGGAGTCTGTGTGACGCCGGTCACGTGACCTCAGACTGACTTTCGACGCGGCGCAATCAAAAGATGCGTTAAATTATACGCACCCACCACCACCACCTCGTTTATAAAGCAAAATTGATAAGCTGATTGATGCTGGAAAATATTTATACCATGCACATCTAACCAAATTAACCATTCCACCAAATTTTAAATTCCATTGGAACTCCAAGATATACCATAATCGAACAACATATTTTTTATGCACATGTATACCAATTAATTTTGGGCTCTTTGTACATTTGGCATTTACTCTCAACTGCGCCTTGATTTTTAATTTGTAAAATAAAAGAGGAAATGTCATCAGAGGTTAAAGTGTGCTCGGACCAACATGTATTCAATTTTGAAATGATCAGTTTACTTTTACATCGTAGTCCGATGTAATAAGAGTCGATAATAATAAAAAAAAAATCGTGTGACCAGTTTTCACCAGAAATTGCAGAATTTAGGAACCTCACCGCTGACGTCGTCGAGGCAGCAAAACAATGAGCCCAAGATTCCTGAAACCAAATTTTCGGGAATGAAACTGCCCCCCACTTCCCCGAAAACAGACCACATCAAACTCGAGCAGAACAATGCGCAACTCAATCGATACTGACGAACCGTTTTGATTAAGATTAGCGGAGGAGGGTGAGGGGAAGGGGATAAGGGGATAAGGGGGAAGGGGAGAGGGAAGAGGAAATGTTGTTGCGAAGCGAAGAGAGAGAGGGAACAATTTCACGGAGCTTGCGTTTACGGTAGCAATGCCCCCTCCCCCTCCCCCTCCACTACCCCTATATAGTCAGAGCCCGAGCTAATTTTATGGATACTCCGACAAACGCAGCCATAAAAGAGGGCAGCTCCTTCCACGCCATGCCTCCACACCAGAGATGCTTTGCGAACACATCAAACAACAGCGACATGCCTGGCGCAAAACCTTCTCTGGAACTGATCAGGATCAGAGGAGAATGACGGTTGCATTCGTTATAATCGATCTCAAATTTTTAGTTACGAACGAAACCATTTGTCGTCTCAATTATTTTCTTAACCAAATGCTTTGAGCCTAGAAAGCTGGTAAGCCTCAACAAACATTTCGCTTTAAAGTCTTTCATGATTCGACGCATGATTCACCAATTAACCGCAAGGAGCGCTGGAAGCACTTACCAACCATCGAATCGATCAATCAGTAATGCAATCAGCCAATAGGTTAGACAGTTTGCGTGTGCATTTATATATTCGATATAAACATGGGAGAGAGGGTGGGTGAAATCGCTCCCTATTTTCTGGCCATTTTCTGGAACGCCACCAAAAACTGTGACGTCATAAAATGGGATAGAAACGCGAGCGCCACGTTCGTCACGGTCTACCTAAGTGTCAGCCTGCAGTCTATGCGTAGCGTCAAACTGACTATGTCATGGAATCTCGCATATTAAATTAGAAGGCTGCTGCTGCTGGTGGTGGTGGTGGCGGTGGGCAGGAGGAGGAGGATTTCGGCATATCGAGGTTTCTATGCTGGTTTTGGGTCGGGCCCACTTGACACGAGGAGGAGATGGGAGGTTATCAGGTCAGATGCCGTTGCAATGTGGCAGGAGTCGATCACAGGGCACGGACCCGTTTTTGGTTGATGGCACCATTCGAGTTCCAAACCCCCATTTGTGGGATAGAATGGAACGTTCGACGGTTTGATCCTCAACCGCGCATACGATAAATGTTCGATGCAATATTTTCCATAAAAGCATCGTTTAAATCTGGCCATCTTCAATGATGTTGTTATGAACGTATCGGGGAACTGTCGAATATTTTTCAGTTGATCACCTTTCTTATTTTAGACCAACGGAAATAACAATTCGGAAATATATTTGAAGAGGTGAAACTTAGAACTTCCGGGATGCGAATAGAAATTTCACAAAACCAATTAATTCGAGTAGGTATTGGCAAATAGTTATGAAAATCGATCCAAGAAACAATTGGTGTCGAGCACACAGTGACCTCAAATATTCCCTCCAAGAAAACACGTTTGACAGCAAATCCAGTAATGGATTGCGTTCAAAAATTCAGACGAAACTGCGTTTTCGATTCAGTCGAAAGAGGTCACAACAAATCAGTCACGATTAAGAAAAATCCAATCAAATTTACCTGAGCCGGATTCTTCCATTTGTCTTCGAACTCCTCTCTGGCCCGTGCTAGGAATTCTCTAACTGTAAATGAAAAAAAGGAAATACGTCAGAAAACATCATCCATTCCAACACAAACACAATCAACGAACATCTATTGAGCTTTCAACGTCCGTTTGCCGCCATCTTAATTTGAGTACACGCTACACTATTCGAATATGGATCTAGAATTCGATTCTTGATTCGTACTGTATCAGTCGTGTTGGGGAAATAAACTCGATAAACTGTCTCGAGTGTCACACAAAACGAGACGTACAGTCGGCCATGATATCAAAAAATACGAAGCCTGATCTCGTTCAGAGCTAATCACGAATGAGAAACAACCAGACGAGAAAATCCATTTATCCGTATTGAAGATAACCGGGTTGAAAATACCTCCCCAATTGGTGACGTCGCCCGACCAAAGACGTCACCAGCGCGGTTGCGTCGTGCAATTCATTCATTCCGTCTCTACAAAACCCCCGGCTCCTGTACGTGTTGACAAGGTCAGATATGCGAATAAAGAAAAAATGGCCGCCACGCAGACAGCTTTTTTTCCTCTCCTCCATCCCGCGGCCATTTCCCCACGAAAAAGAAAATGAGTCACACAAACGGAACCATTATATTGGCGCACCAAATCTAATTTCGCAATCCGATTTGCTTCGGGGTCTAGCTATTTGTGTATGTTTGATGCCTCCAGTCTGTAGGGCATATTTTGGGCGACAAACTCCTTTATCACTAGAGGACGCCGTTGTTAGTTGTCGTCTCTTACGTCACGATCAACGAACTATAAGGTATAGAAGCTGCAACCAATATCCTGCCAATAGACGACGTCTGCTGAAACAGAAGAAGTTTCGTTAAGCTTGGTTTACACCGGAGAAGATCGGCTCCTTAGGAACCGATCTTTTCCGGTAGCGGGAGACGGAGCGTGATCCTGTCCCCTGCGTCCAACGCTCCTACGATCTTTTGCATTTACACCTATATGGAGTGATGTCACCTATATGGAGTGCTTCATTCACACCGTTGTAATATTTTCACAATAGATGGCGCGGGTGCACGTAGATTGAATGCGCTAATGCATGAAAACTGAGCGCTCTTCTTGTGCCATTGGCGCTGATGGTGAGCGGAGCGTAGCCCTCAGTGAGCGCTCTTCTTCTTGTGTCATTGGCGCTGATGGTGAGCGGAGAGTAGCTCTCAGTGAGCGCACAGAAGCTCCCTTTGCGAGGATCCCTCTAGAATAGGAACATTTCTGTCCCGTGATGATAAACGCTCCTAGGAGCCGCTCCTCGAAGCTGAAATTTTTCGGTTTACCCCTAAACACAACATGAATTTGCGATTTTTTCGCTCCTGGACCCGGACCCGGCTCCCAAGGAGACGAAGATCGGCTCCTTGGGAGCCGGGTCCGGAGTAAACCTAGCTATAAGATCGGGAGTAGTTCACAACATGTTTGGCCCGATAGGTGTCGCCGCCACACACGCTGCGCGACGCGATAAGTCAACATGCAAGAACATGAACCGAGCTGATGACGTAAAGAAAATGGATGCAAGAGAGAAAGAAGAAAGAAACGACAACCAACTTCCAAATGGCCAGTCATAAAAATGCATGGCCTCTATATAACGGTTCTCTCAGAAATTGCCGAGCTCGGCAAACGAAGCCGGCAGTCGGGCATCTCGTTCACGTAATAAGTCATTTTTTTTTTATTATTGTCGTCTATGGAATCGCATTTCACCGTTTCTTCAACGAACGATCAAAATACCACTACTGAGACCAACCACAGTGTTTAGCCCCAAAAACCCTTAAAATTCCTTACGGCGATACACGCAGCGCCCTCTTTATTTAGACAGTAAATGAGCGACCCCTTACTGGTTTCTGATGCAATTAGAAACTCGAAATATAGAAGACGCTGCGTGTCCTAAGAAAAAGAAAATTAGTTCGGGGCAGATCCGTCAGGATCGCTACTCTATCTTGAATATCATGTGCAGGCGCTTTGGGGTCAACCAATTAATGAATTTTTAAAAAAATGCAATCCTGAACAAAATCTCGCTAAGTGGGAAATAGGAGTTGCCTATGAGCTCCACCTGGTGAGGATCCCAAACGGAGCTACAATGTTTGTTATAGAGGCTCACCGGTGATTCCTCATCTTATAACCCCAAGTTAGGTCTAGGTTACCTAGGAAAGTGACGTCCCAACGTCATGATTTTACTTTCACTCCGAAAAAAGGCGTGCGGAGGAGTTTCCGGCGCACGAAAAATTTCAAAGGTGTCGGCCGGAATTGACACCTCACACTAAGAAACAGAAATTAGAACATCATCAGCATCCAACATCATTTTTAATTAATAAAATTCCTTGAACTGGGTTAAACCAAGCTGTGGATCAAACCCAAACTAAACAACCACTTAAAACAAATGCGGAACATGTCTTGGCAAATACCAACTTCATGACCTGCATTTTTACCAAACTCCTAAATCAATAATACCATAATGGCAAATGATAAATATGTGATCGATATGTAGGAATTTTCGGGCAATGCACATCAGTAGGGCAGCAGGTTGAATGACAATACAGGGTGACAGAAAATCACCATAAGTGCCCTTTTCCGAACACCCATTAGCACTAGTTCTGCTCTACGTACGAGTGTGCGAGAACCGGATGTACAGAAATTCAGATCCTGACCAATGACGTAATCCTCCTGGTCAGTTGGAATTGGTAGGCGTACTTAACAGAAATTCGTTACGAAATAAAATTTTAAAATCGTCTTGAATATGAATTTAATAGTACCATAAAAGGAAACCCGCCGGCTTAAGGTAAAGCTTCTACGCTCATAAAGGGTTTTTATTGTGTATCCCCTCTATGTACTTCAGTCGTTGGTTCAGGAAATCGAAACTATTTTAAGTTACCATCTGAAGGTTTCATCAACTGCAACACCAGCTCAAAGATATTTGATTTAAACTGAGTCAGGAGAATATCGAAATAATAGAAATAGGACGTGTAGACTTTGTCGAGACTTGTTATGACAATTCAGCTAGTATCACACAGTTTATCACAAATAGCGTGATGCGACCGTGGCGCCCTCTTCCATTGGTTGTGCAGTCGCCTGAAGGAAGTACGACGTAGGAAAAGGGCCGACCTTCCTAGTTCGCACTATGCAAATTCGAGCGTCACATAAAATCTGTCATGCATCGAACAAACAAAGGAGTTCCTTAATTATTTACGAGCGGATCAGATTGAAATGCCGAAAAGCAAAGTGAGTCGAGGGGACACACACACACACAGGAAGAGCAAGAAAACAAATAAAACCAATCGATCTCACTCAAGTTTGATAGTTTCGCTTCCAGGAATCTAGGAAAAACTTTGTCCTCAAAGTCAATATTGACGGTGACGCATCCGCAAATGGTGCGCCAGACGCGGAAATTTTAAATCCTAGCGGACTTTCTCGGAACTAGTTCACTGCGGCGACACCGACGCGCCAAGCGGTCGGGCACACTACTAATAAAACAATGACTGGGGCGCGTAGAACCTTAGTAGATCACAAGTTCGATTCCCGGCCGAATTAGTTGGCCAAATTCTTTTTTGTCAGAAAGAAGCGACGCAAAATGTGTGTGTAAATCGTCAAACTATATTTTTTATTGCGAAATGTGTTTGATGGACAGTGGGAATACACCCAACCAATTTAAAAATTTTGAAAGAGATTTCCTCGAAAAACCTTATTACGTTTAGCCTATCCGTCCGTGCACAGTCTAAAGGGATTTTGAAACCGTCTCCGCCAAATATTGTCTTTTAATAATTCTGCTAAGTGAGTATCTATGACAGTCTACACTTGATCCAAACTATCCACATTGCACTTCAATGCTACTTCACTCGTACAGTTAAAACTGGACAATGCCGTAATTCACTGAATTGGTAACGTATCACTAAAAATATTAAGTTAATTTTCGACGGTCAAAAGCTTGACTTACGCAACGTCATAGTGTGTAGTAAAAACTTCGCAATATAGTTTGATAACTTCCTCACTCAATCGTCAGAAGTAGATTTAAGATATTTATCGATAAATATCAACATCGATATTTTTCACACTTTTTATCAATAATATTTTTAATGGTTGGAACTGTTATCTGGTTTGCTTGGCTATCTCGTGAAATCGACGACGTCATTTGAATCTGAGTTTGAAGCGAAAGGAAGATTATCGAAAATTTCGTAACGGTTGTTTTATTATGTAATATTGAAAATCGAGATCTGAAATTCCGTCGCTAGCGAATTGTGGTGGTGTACTA